>JAWQFJ010032248.1:0-17891 GCA_034096865.1 Theodoxus fluviatilis | reverse complement strand
AGCGCCTCTACTTCTCCGACCAGGAGAAGAGGAGTGAGGGAAAATGTGGCCAGACCCGACACCAGTGAGGAGCAAGCTCTATGGCAACCTGGAGGAGCTGCGGAGAACAGCTGCATTGTGCGGGCGACTGGCGCAATCATCTAGCGATCGACAAGAAGAAGAACCTCAAAAAGTAATTGCAAAGCATAGATAAAACGTTAATGGAGAATTATAAGCAAAAGAAATATTACGGTCAACCTGCTCACATGAAACTAATAAAACGTATGTCAGCCCTTGACAGAAAAGGACTACTTCGACCAACCTTCCATCTCTCTCTTCGTCTCTCTGAGTCACTCACTCCCTCACTCAGTAGGCACGTCTGCCGGGCCGACCGTCCGTTCTTCTCTTCGTCTGCTTCTCTCTTCTCTTCGTCTGCTTCTCTCTTCTCTTCGTCTGCTTCTCTCTTCTCTTCGTCTGCTTCTCTCTGCTCTTCGTCTGCTTCTCTGCTGTGTGGGGACCGATCTCTATTCTCTGTCTTCTTGCGCTCTCTGGTATAACTATCTTTTCACTACCAACTCAAAGCCCATTTCTACTCACCACAACTCATACTTCAGAGCGAACACCGCTCATCACCTTGGGGCAGAACACAACTTCCACTCACTCCAAACCTCACACTGTTTTGGACTACCAACCTCACCTTCAACGTACCAGCAAAAATCAACTCTCTCTCAGGTGAGATACTATTTCCCCATTACAGTGTGTGTGTGTGTGTGTGTGTGTCCGAGAAATATTTACGGGAGCTAAAAGAACAAAAAAGCGTTCACTCGCCGGCCACATGCCACCACAGTCAAAGCTAGCACAATGCACCTCCATTGCAGCTACGGCTCCTACCACTACCACTACTGTCACCAGCATACCACTCTGTCACTTACAATGCTACCTCTACTGCGACACTCACCACCACTCCCACAAGCAGTGAACCAGCACGTTGCTTTGACGCTGCTGCTGCAGCCGCTGCAGTCCTCCGCTACTACTTCTACCGCCACCACCACTACCACCGCTACCATCTTCTTAGAGCAGATCTCTGTTTACGAAATACGTAAGACGGGGCCACAGAAGATGGTGATAAAACTCAATGGTTTTCTTATTACACAAAACCGTTTATACACTGATAAATTCAAAACTTCTGATGGCTAGTGAACGTCCTTACTGATTTGTGTCTTTCAATTGTCATCTGCCTTTCCCAGCTCTACTTTGAGAATGCTGTTGATCGGTGTTGGAACGACATCACACCGCAATAGACACAGACCACATGACTGAGCGAGAACAAAAGTACGGCAAAGATGTGACTGTCTTGGTATCTATTGAACAGTGAATTCACAGACATACAAAACGTATTATTATTGAATGCTATTAGTTGGTGTCCTGCTTGTCTTTTTCAGCACAGCAAAATTGTCGATGACATGACGTCATCAAGGACAAGCACGGATCGTACGAGTAACAAGTCAGACGAAGCCTGCAAGGGCATTTTTTCCTTGTTTCTTTTTTCTCTCTTCCCTTAATTAAAACACGGTAATGATTCATGCAGCCAAGTTTAAACAACAAACGTTGTACTCAGAAAAAAATAGTATTCAATATTTGTGCAGACTTTGGCCTTGCCTTGATTATCAATGTTGGAAACAAATAGGTCTTTTCATTTTTCATAAGCTACAGGAAACAAATTTTATAAAAAAAATTCAATACTTTCATCGATTTCATATGTGAAAGTTCTGTTTGTTCTGTTAGCATAAAATAGTGTACGTTTGCTTAATACCAGTCGATATTAAATTGGAAATGTTTAATTTCTATGTCAAAATAGTCTTTGAGCAATCATTGCTCCGTGCTATAGTCTACGGCAAAGGAGTTCACTTGCATGTGTAAAGATGGACCAAATGAAAATCAAAAGAGCTTATGTTCTGGCATTTGTCACTACTTCTTGAATAAATAAAACCTTTATGAAAACGCAATAACTGCATTCTTGTGTGTTGGCAAGTCAGGCGAAGAGAGAAAGACAACAGTGCGCTATTGCAACCTACAGTTTGTTGTACATCAAGCTAGCAAAAAGCTTGACAAAGTTTTCCAAGCAGACGAGAGTCTGCAGTTGCAGCTGCCTCACTGTCACCGGAAGTGGGGTTCGATGCTGTGCAGGTCCCGGAGTTGCTACCTTGGCAAATACTCGCCTCCTGTCGTTTTCCTTCTTCAAGACATTGCCAGGAGTAAAGCTTGACTCACTGTGAACTGCTCTCTGAGAAGAGATGGTGTGACTACTGTACGCCTCCACGTCAAAGATGTGTGTGGTTCTGGAAGTACTTTCTGCACCTGCTAAATGATGAGTTGACTAATGGGTACAGGTAAGTCCTAGAATGTAAATTGATTTGAACTGAAATATTTACACAAAAATAAATAACCTTTCCTGTGACGCTGTTTGTGTTTTGAGCCGGACGCCAACTGCCGAACACCTCAAGGTGTTGTGAGCTTAGGCGCCTGTAGATGTATATGGAGAAATTCTTGTCTAATCGCAGAAAATGTTTGTTTTAAGACAAGCGGAAATCTCTCTCTCCTTTCTCCCTCCACCCTCACCAATCTCTCTCTCTCTCTCTCTCTCTCTCTCTGTGTGTGTGTGTGTGACTGTGTGTGTGACTGCGAGTATGTGTGTGTGTGTGTTTGTTTGTGTGTGCGTGCGCGGGTGCGCGCGTTTAAAGAGTAATGGCGCCTTTTCAAAATTATGTGATTGGAAACGTTTTTTAATGGGAAGATCCTGGATGCTTCTTGACACCCACAGCCAGCTCTCTCTGAGAAGAAAATGCATGTGTGGTTGCGGATGCAGGAGGGTGGAGGAAGACTGGCGCTTGGTGAATTTATCCTCCATGCACTGAAACCTGGCGACTCTACTACTGTACTGACTGCCACATTGTTCCCTGTTGAACCGTGAGCACAGTGAGATACAGTGTTGCCGTATATCTTACCCAAGCAACTTCAATTCCACGTCCTGTATATTAATATCCATCTGCTCCCCGACGCCCACCCCCATCCCAATCCCCCGCCATACTCTTCCCCTACTATTTTCTCTATGCACTTTTCAAAATGTACCAATCAAAGATGCAACATATTTTGTTTCTTCTGTGGGTTGCTCAACTCTTTACATAAGCGAAAAAAGCATTGCTTTTATTGTAGAGTGTGTATTGCCATAATCACAAGACATAAAACTGCGTTAGAAGCCGACAAACAGTGAAACCTTTGCATAAACGATAACCATATCGCAAGCACAGAACCAATTTTCTCCATTAATAGTAAGGTGCCATCTCACATCAATATGGCATAGCTATAAACAGCAAAGTAGTCATTCTAAAGACAAACTATAAACTGATAGCTCTGGCTAATTCAACTGCACCACGCCCATACTCAACATGTTTTCCCATGCGTTCTTGGAATAAGATAGGATTTGCTCTGCATTAATATTATTATTATTCATTGGTAATATCACAGACTCTTTTGCATGAGTCATACATAGTCCTGACCCCTTGCATACTTACATTACATTCTAATATGAATTTTCTCGATGTCATGCTTCACATTTTTTATTGACAAAACGGCACAACATCTCCAAGAAGCATAAGACCTTTCCACGACAGCTGGCTTGGGCGACATTCCAGATGTACAGTTGTATTCCTCCTTACGCGTAGGGCCCATGCTTGTCTTTAATGATCGTAAGCTTGTCGATGACTTCACCTCCATGCTGAAAAACAACAGAGGGATACGTAAACTAGAATGCGTATCACATTCCACAGGTTTCATCTATATATATATGCAACTCCAGAAAGCTGTTTGCAATATTCATCGAAACATTGATAGACAACATGCCGGGTAAATAATGTCTAAAGACAAACAAAAAGAACTTTCTCAATAATATAGCATGAATCAGAAATGATTTCAACCATTCAAGTAGAAGGAAGAGTTTTGTCAAAATTAATCAAGGCAGAAAAAACTTCATCAACATGAAAACGCAACATACCCTATCAAAGCACACGTAGTTCAATATGTGTCTTGTGCGCCATGAAACTCAGAGATGAGAAAAGTACCTCCAGCACTGGTCGTACCGAAAGTGAGGCTAGTTAGTCATTGTAGTACACGGTTGGTGTCAGAACTATCGTAACTCTAGCAAGCGTCCAAATGGTGGAATGATTATCCTTGACCTATCAATGTTGTCTCAACTGGTCAAAGACGACAGTGCCTCGACCCATAGCATCGAGTGCAAGCTGTCTTCTTCAGTAATGTCTGCAAGCGAAAGCAGCAGCAGCAGCAGCAGCAGCGCGCACGCACACACATACACAAGTACACATACACACGTACACACACACATACACACACGCACACATACAAGCACACGCACGCACATACACAAAAACACACATACATACATACATACACACATACACACACATACACACACACATACACAAACACGCACACTTACTTGCTCCACAGAGACCTGCTCCAGGTAGAGGTGGGTGCGGTTGACAGTCATGCGCGCATAGCCGTAGTCATCGCTGCGGAAAGCGGACCAGGCCTCTGTGCTATTCACGAAGTGGTCGTGCCCCTCCTGGCACCCCTGTAGAGAAGGGAGAAACAGTCTCAGTGAAATTCCTTCCATAATTCAGCACTCTTGCGACTGGTTTGTCAACACCGACGTTTGCTTTCAAGTCGTGACCGATGAACATTATATCAAGATACTCTCCTCATTTGTTAATGGTTTATGTAGATGTACTGACGTAAGAGGTATGGGTGCAAATTAGGATTACACTGATTAAGTCATCAGCAGATTGGCAATGGATATCGTTAGAGTACCTTTGCACTCCATCCCTGCGACAACCTAGTGGAATACCCATGCTTATTAGGGTGATCCTACAATTCAGAGGCGGTACAAAATAAAATTAAAATATTTAAAACTTCAAAAAAAGAAAGTTGATCACATAAATACTTGTATATTATGTCGGTGAAGAATACTTCTAACTATTCTTCATGTGACACTATGGCACTTACAGCTGAGCCAGTGATGATGTGGACAGGCGCCCCAGGATTGGTGTACGGTGACTCATAGCTGCCGTTCATCACCTTTGGAGAAGCAAGATATGGTCACCTATTCACACCCACTATGCGCACTGATCTGGCATCCCATGCACACACACACTGACCCAAATGTCTCTAGATTCAATATGTAGAGTGTCAACACACGTAATAATGGCATTACTTGGATGTGCAATCATAGAAATTTGACAAGAAACAACGACATTACTGCTAGACTGTGGGGTGCACACTCGCTCCTGAGAAACTGAAATGTGATTGAACGATCACTGAACAGCAGCATTTCAACCGAACAAGCAATGAATGATCACACACACACACGCGCGGGGGCAAGCATGCACGCACTTACTAGTTCACATGCCTACACACGCGTATACATGAATACAGATCCGATCATTTGCGGTCAACCTACAATGTACAGTGTATTTCTGCAGCATCGTCCTATTACTGTTTGGCGGTTACCGACTGTGACATCTTCCCGAGGCCTGTACTACCTTCCTGTAGATTTCGTTACCTTCCTGTAGACTGCTGATTACGTTACCTCCCTGTAGACGGCTGATTACGTTACCTTCCTGTAGACTGCTGATTACGTTACCTTCCTGTAGACTGCTGATTACGTTACCTCCCTGTAGACTGCTGATTACGCTACCTCTCTGTAGACTGCTGATTACGTTACCTCCCTGTAGACTGCTGATTACGTTACCTTCATGTAGACTGCTGATTACGTTACCTTCTTGTAGACTGCTGATTACGTAACCTCCCTGTAGACTGCTGATTACGTTACCTCCCTGTAGACTGCTGATTACGTTACCTCCCTGTAGACTGCGGATTACGTTACCTCCTGTAGACTGCTGATTACGTTACCTCCCTGTAGACTGCTGATTACGTTACCTCCCTGTAGACTGCTGATTACGTTACCTCCCTGTAGACTGCTGATTACGTTACCTTCTTGTAGACTGCTGATTACGTTACCTTCATGTAGACTGCTGATTACGTTACCTCCCTGTAGACTGCTGATTACGCTACCTCCCTGTAGACTGCTGATTACGTTACCTTACTGTAGACTGCGGATTACGTTACCACCCTGTAGACTGCTGATTACGTTACCTCCCTGTAGACTGCTGATTACGTAACCTCCTGTAGACTGCTGATTACGTTACCTCCCTGTAGACTGCTGATTACGTTACCTCCCTGTAGACTGCTAATTACGTTACCTCCCTGTAGACTGCTGATTACGTTACCTTCATGTAGACTGCTGATTACGTTACCTTCATGTAGACTGCGGATTACGCTACCTCCCTGTAGACTGCTGATTACGCTACCTCCCTGTAGACTGCGGATTACGCTACCTCCCTGTAGACTGCTGATTACGTTACCTTCCTGTCGTAAATGGGCCAGAGTCTCTCGTAGGAGTGTTCGTGTGCCTCCAGCACTAGATCCACGCCATACTTGTAGAAGAGTTTTTCCAGGCCCAGCACGTGGACGAGGGGAACACCGGTCCTCACCTAAAGCGGAAGATGAGCTGTTAGTGTCATGTGGCTGTGAGTTCTGCACGTACTTCCTGGCCGTCATGGGTTTTCCACTTTCAAGTATTTAATCCGAGACTCACACATGCACCGGTGCGTGGGAAATAGAGAGAGAGAGAGAGAGAGAGAGAGAGAGAGAGAGAGAGAGAGAGAGAGAGAGAGAGAGAGAGAGAGAGGGGGGGGAGAGAGAGAGAGAGAGAGAGAGAGAGAGAGAGAGAGAGAGAGAGAGAGAGAGAGAGAGAGAGCGCGAGAGAGAGAGATTGAGAGAGAAAGAGAGAGATTGTGAGATTGTGTGTGTGTGTGTGAGAGAGAGAGAGAGAAAGAGAGAGAGAGATTGAGATTGAGAGAGAAAGAGATTGAGAGAGAGAAAGAGATTGAGAGAGAGAAAGAGACAGATTGTGAGATTGTGAGAGAGAGAATAAAAGAGAGAGAAATTGAGAGAGATTGTGAGAGATCGAGAGAGATTGCGAGAGAGAGAGATTGCGAGAGAGAGAGAGATTGTGAGAGAGAGAATGAAAGAGAGAAAGATAGAGAGAGATTGAGAGGGAGAGAGAGAGAGAGAGAGAGAGAGAGAGAGAGAGAGAGAGAGAGAGAGAGAGAGAGGCAGGCAGGCGAATGGGGAGATCAAAGAGGAAAATAGGACAAAGAGAAAAATAACAGATAGAGACAGTAATGGATAAAACTGATGAGTTATCGGCAGAACTCATTATCATCATTGTTGCCAGGCAAAACTCACAATACTCTCGTGTCTGGTACAGTCATCGTGGTCATCATTGGAGCAGTACATGGGTCTGTGTCCCATGGTGACAATCCAGGGCTGCTTGGCTCGATTCTCCGGCTTGTTGGCCTCCTGGAGAAACAAGAAGTTGCGCGAGTCAGTCGCTGTTGCAAAGCCAAAGCGCTAGACGTGTGCTTAATTCCGTCCTCCTCGCCTGAGCACGATCAAATGACTTCGTGTCTTAGTCGCATGATCTTGAATGGATTTATGTGTAAAGTTTTAAAATTGATCTCACGTATCTTTTGAAAATAAATTGCTTGAGATCATAATTTACGTATTCATAAATTCGTTCGCTCATCTGATTGCTCTCACCCTCCTTAATTTTCTTTGTTGTTTTGTTTGTCTTTTTTATTATTCGTTTTTCCATTCGATCTTTCGTATCAGTTTATCCATACCTAGAATATCCTTTTCTATTTTCAATCAGATCTGTTGCATGTATTCAAAAGTTCACACAATGATTATGATGTGGCTTATGGAACACAAGAAAAACCAGTGAGAAACAAGTATAACAACCAGCAGTGGGGAGGTACGGGCGGAATTACAAGTAGGTAAACTAGAGATTAGCAGAGGGAAAGGAAGCGACGACTAAAAAAGTAAATGTAGAAGAGTGGTCCGAGTGCTGTGGTATTGTTGCATGGCAGGCGCAGGCTTGGAGCTATAGAGAGGGCACATCTCTACTCCAATTAGCAGAACAAAGCCGGGTTCTTTTGGTGAAGGGAACATGTTTTATTTTACTCGCACAAGCTTGGAGACCGAGGGGGGACTGCAAGACAGTCACGTCTGCTCCACTCGACTCCCTCTTTCGGTCTCCCCTATCCAAACACATCTGCTCCCTCAGCATGCAGGGAGCTCCGCTCTATCACACCAACAATACTAATCAAAGCACTACATTCTAATTAAAATCAACAGAACAATGGTGGAATTACAATCAACAGAACAATGGTGGAGGCAGTTTATGTGAAAGTAACTGACAGTTCTGTCTCGAGAATAACTCGATCAGCCTCTAAATTCGTGCGCGTTTAATTAAGTCGCAAGACTGGATGTTAGTCTTGATCCTGTTCATGTACAGACATTTACGTCCTTTTTTCATGTGTGGCGTCCTTGTAAACAGTGAATAAAGTTCTTCTCCCATCAAAAAAAAACAAGAAGGGCAAAGCCCATACGACTCACATGCTTGACCTTGACCTTTACATGACCTTGACCTTTACATGACCTTGACCTTTACATGACCTTGTCCTTCAAGGTCAAGGTCAAACAACTAAACCTAGCAATGATATCATACACTAAGAACTGCTTTACACATTTTTCCTACCAAAATGCATGTGACCTTGACCCAAGGTCAAGGTCATCCAAGGTCATGCAACACAAAGCTGTTAATTCTAGACATAGGAAGCACAATGGTGCTTATTGGCACCTTCTACCATGAGATATGGTCACTTTTAGTGGTTCACTATCCCATTTTGGTCACATTTCATAAGGGTCAAAGTGACCTTGACCTTGATGATATGTGACCAAATGTGTCTCATGATGAAAGTATAACATGTGTACTACAACTTTATGAAGTTTGGAAGAGTTATCTTCCATAGTTCAGGGTCAAGGTCACTTCAAAATATATATACAATCCAACTTTAAAGAGCTCCTGTGACCTTGACCTTGAAGCAAGGTCAAGTCACTGTGTATGTTTTTGTACGCCTTGTCATCCTACACTATCATGCCAAATTGGGTGTTGATAGACTTAATAGTCTTCGAGAAAAATCCAACGTTAAAGTTTTTTACGGATTAAAGGACGCCCGGACGCCCGGTCTGCCTGGACGCCCGGACGGATAACACAGGTGACCTATTATGAAAGTATAACATGTGTACTACAGTGTTATGAAGTTTGGAAAAGTTATCTTTCATAGTTCAAGGTCAAGGTCACTTCAAAATATGTATACAATCCAACTTTAAAGAGCTCCTGTGACCTTGACCTTGAAGCAAGGTCAATCAAACTGGTATCAAAAGATAGGGATTACTTTGCCCTATACACCCTATATAGGTCAGGTATCCAATCTCAAAAACTTCAGAGAAAATTGGGAAAATGTGAAAAATTGCTGTTTTTTAGACAACATTTATGGCCCCTGCGACCTTGACCTTGAAGCAAGGTCAAGTCACTATGTATTTTTTTGACGCCTTGTCATCATACACCATCATGCCAAATTGGGTGTTGATAGACTTAATAGTCTCCGAGAAAAATCCAACGTTAAAGTTTTTCACGGACGCCCGGACGCCCGGACGCCCGGACGGACGACACGGGTGAGTACATAGACTCACTTTTGCTTCGCATGTGAGTCAAAAAAAGTTTATGTGCTGACGGCCTGAGAGCCTGTGACCCGAGGGCTGACCCCGAAAGATAAGGGAGGCTGACCTGGTCAGTGTTGTCTTGACATGGCGAGGGGTCAAAAGCCAGGTCGAAATTCAGCCAGCTGAGGCCAGGTAGACAAGCGTACATGATAAACAGAGAGAGAGAGAGAGAGAGAGAGAGAGAGAGAGAGAGAGAGAGAGAGAGAGAAAGAGAGAGAGAGAGTACCCTCCTACACAGAAGTGCTCTAGTAAGTGCAAAAAGTGCATACAGACACTCACATGCGCACGCGCATGCACGCTCACACACACTCTCTCTCTCTCTCTCTCTCTCTCTCTCTCTCCCTCCCTCCCTCCCTCCCTCCCTCCCTCCCTCCCTCCCTCCCTCCCTCCCTCCCTCTCTGGGTGTGTCTGCCTGTCTGTCTCTCTCTCTCTCTCTCTCTCTCTCTCTCTCTCTCTCTCTCTCTCTCTCTCTCTCTCTCTCCCTCTCTGCGTGTGTCTGCCTGCCTGCCTCTCTCTCTCTCTCTCTCTCTCTCTCTCTCTCTCTCTCTCTCTCTCTCTCTCTCTCTCTCTCTCTCCCTCTCTCTCTCTCAAACGTTAATATTACTATCACAATTTGTTGCGTGGGTGTCGTGCAAAGACTTTGGTAGAGACTCGTGGATGCACGAACAACAGCAGCGCCTACCACACAAAGCTGCCTACTTTCAACAGAAACGTAAATTTCAGCAGCGTGCATGTAAATGTCAGCAGCGTGCATGTAAATGTCAGCAGCGTGCATGCACAGCTACGCAGACCGATTCAGGCAGAGCTGTCATCTCATAATATAAACGTTTTATGACAAGGACAGGTGACGTTGCATCAATGACACAAGGCCTAGGGCCATTTGTATTACAGAATATAGAGTGGGAATATATGGAGGCCCAGAAGCAAAATGAGAAATACGAATATAATTTCAGAAGAAGAAAAATCCCATAAGGCCCGTGCTGCTTCGATATAGATGGGAATGAACATGTATAGATAGGTCCTAATGAGAATATTCTGTGCACATTCACATACTGATTTTTAAAGGAAATTAGCGGAGAGGTTCTGATCAGAAATTTCTACCCAGATTTATCTAATACATAGAGTTTGATTGAAAAGATACCGAGGAGACGACCTGTCAGAACTGGTTCACTTGCCTTCAAATCCTTTTCAAGCCACTCATACTGTCGGATGGGCTGCATAATGCCGTAGTTGACGTAGAAATAGTACTCCGTAGAGTAGGAGATGACATGGACAGGCCCAATGTTGAAACTGACATGAAAGTAGATGCAAAGTTACGGGAGTTTCCTCAGACATAAATATGTCGAAATTCTTACATAATCAAATTTACTTCGAGCACTTTACGGTGTAGAAAGTGTGGCACAGAAATAATCATTTTTCACGACTTATCTGATTCCTGAACAGTATTCTTCTTTTGATCATCTCAGTCACAGTCGGCGTCACTACCGCATCACATAATCATCATCATTGTCATTGCCGATGGCTGTTTCGTCACCTTCCTCCTCCTCCTTCTCGTCCTCGTCGTCGTCGTCATTGTGAACATTGTGATTCCATTCGTGTCAAGTTCTAGGATGTGGAATTCATGTAAGTGAATCCTGCGTACCTGTAGAACATGTTGTTCGATGCCTCATCACCCGGCATCACGAATCGGTTCTTGTAGTTGGAGAAGTTGCTGGGAGAAAAAAAGAATTCCATGAAAACTACAACCGTGCTGAGAACTGGCTACTTATCCAATTCTTCCAGTTTCAGTGAAGTTTGTTCCACCATCTAGGATTGCTTACTTTATCTTCGATCCCCACCCCAAACTCTATGCCCTCCTTTTTCCCTACCCTTCCTCTTTATCCATTCAAGCGTCCTTCCTTCTCTCCACCCCACCCACCCCCTTCCACCCCCCACCCCCCCGCCCCCGCCTTTTCCCTTCCCCCCTCCCCGTCTTCAAATCTCTAAATAGGTATTGGCAGTTTGTCATTAGCAGTGGCCCAATGCTCTAGAAACTGCGCCGTGCAAGCATTCTTTCCCCATTCTGAACAACGAGATACAACTGTCTTGTAGTGCTGAATGCTCTTTGCCTTGACTGCAGGGCCAGTATTCACAACGGCGAGTTATCGGCGATTTATTTTAACTCCGATTTATCTCTAAACTCAGACGATTCCAACTGCCTGTTCCGCTCTCCTTTGGCTGGAAACCAGTATATATAGCAAAGCGCAACCTAGAATCCTCTGACGAGCGTACCTTATCTAACCGATCAAGATAACGCGGGGCTAGGGGATAAATCGAGTGTTAAAAAGATAAATCGCCGTTGTGAATACGGGCCCAGGGAAAGATGCTTGCGTGTCTTTCCCTGCTGCGGGGAGACACAGACGATTGCATCCCTTTGGCGAGCATTCAGAAAAGACGATGGCTTGAAGAAGGACCTCTTGACTCTTAAGAGAAGCAGCCGAATGCTTGTCATCAGCAGTTGATTTTGGAGGAAAAAGAATTTTTACCTGCTATCTCGCAATAAAGGCTAATCGTTTTGGGGATCATCACCACCTAGAAGATGACGCAAAAAAAGGTTATAGATGCACTAACGTGAAGAAAAGGTTCAGTAGGTCAGCCTGAACTTAAACTTTTAAAAAAGTTTTTTATATATAGAAAATACCAAACTGATCATAAATAAGAATTTCTCTTTTGCTGAAAACACTTTATAAAATATTGAATAGTAGATTCCCCGAATGCTCATAAGGCAGGGGAGATGGGACAGCGTGCAGTTCCTTGATTACCATTAATTTCTTTTTTTTTCTTTTTTTTTCATGATCGAAAAATAAAAAGGGTTAGCTTTTTTAAATTGGGTCGGGCGGGTCACCGTTACCAAAACTTATTTTTTTCCTAAAGAGAGAGATACACTCGTGCACGGACGGTAGGTTTCTGGAACCTAAAGCCCACCAGATGATCACAACATCCGGGGCAGATGGCTATTTTCTACTTACTAGGCATTTTCGTGGTTGCCAGGGCAGGTCATGTAGGGCACGAAGGCTGCCACGGGCTGGATCAGGTTCATGAACTTGTCTCCCACGGTGGCGTTGTCCTGAGAGAACATTGACTTCATTTACACGTATGTAGAAAATGTCAACTTAAAATTTTAAAGAGAAAAACATGGGTGAGATATGGCGACATATTACCTAAATCAAGACGTCAAACCGCGTTACACTTTACTCCCTGATCACATGGCCACGTGATCTAATTCTACAACCGACGCCTGACAACAAACTCGGAGACAGGAAGACACAGGTAAATGCATCGTGTCCCTGGGGAGTGACCTAACCCGAAGTTGGCCCACAGCTGCACATGAGGATGGATCGCTTTACAATGAGGCATCAGTGACCTCACAGGCGCCCACTTGTAGTCCTGGTTAGGGTGCGGCAATGCGAGCTAAACACCGTGACTGTGGATGCAACTCTGGGCGAGCGCTCTGTCGATCGGACTAGAGCCCTGACATCGTGCAATGGTATGCGTGTATTCAAGAGTGACAGAAAGGTCTTCCTCAAACATTCTTAGTGATAGTTTCCTGACGAGCTAATTTATTTTTCAATACTTTGATTAAAGTGAACAAAATCATTACAATAGATAATTCAACGCATCGATGTGATTAAAATATGTTCTCAACATCCAGTGTACATATATCTGCGATGAAATCTTTTAAAGTAGCGTTTGTTCATGTCTGTTATTGTGATGTTGCACTTGAAATATTCATAAGCATTTGTTTTGGAATATATATTGTTTCTGCATGATGACAAAACTGTTTAATCAATTCAGTGACCTTAAGACGTACCGTATTCATGTCGTATGCAAAATCTCCTGCAACATAAAACAAATAATTGATACGTTGACAATATGGAGAAAGATAAACATAAATTGTAGGGGTCGACTCGGAGTGCACTTGTTAAGTACAGGAAATACACAAATCTCATTACTGTGCCTTTCATCACGCAAATGTCACTTTTGGACATTAAATCGTCACAACAGTTCTCGTTCACACACAAAGGTCAAGGCCACAGAAATAAATGATCAGTTCATCACGATTTCATAACAGCCCTTTGCCTATTGTATCGAAGTACCTCCCTACTTATCCGCATTACAACTGCAGAGTAGACTCAGCTTAAATTATTTCTCTCGCAGCTTCACCGGAAGTACCTTCCCATAATCCGTCACTATTTCCTGAACACTTCTTTTCCTCGCCTCGTTTCAATAACCCCCCTGTGGGTTGGGGATGAGAATAGACCCCCTGTGGGTTGGGGGAGAGAATAGACCCCCTGTGGGTTAGGGGTGAGAATAGACCCCCTGCGTGTTGAGGGTGAGAATAGACCCCTGTGTGTTGAGGGTGAGAATAGACCCCCTGTGTGTTGAGGGTGAGAATAGACCCCCTGTGGGTTGGGGATGAGAATAGACCCCCTGTGGGTTGGGGTGAGAATAGACCCCCTGTGGGTTGGGGTGAGAATAGACCCCCTGTGGGTTGGGGTGAGAATAGACCCCCTGTGTGTTTGGGGTGAGAATAGACCCCCTGTGGGTTGGGGGTAGGAATAGACCCCCTGTGGGTTGGGGGTGAGGATAGACCCCCTGTGGGTTGGGGGTGAGGATAGACCCCCTGTGGGTTGGGGGTAGGAATAGACCCCTTGTGGGTTGGGGGGAGGAATAGACCCCTGTGGGTTGGGGGTGAGGAATAGACCCCATGTGGTTGGGGGTAGGAATAGACCCCTGTGGGTTGAGGGTGAGGATAGACCCCTGAGGGTTGGGGGTGAGGATAGACCCCTTGAGGGTTGGGGGTGAGAATAGACCCCCTGTGGGTTGGGGGTGAGAATAGACCCCCTGTGGGTTGGGGTTGAGAATAGACCCCCTGTGGGTTGGGGGAGAGAATAGACCCCCTATGGGTTGGGGATGAGAATATACCCCTGTGTGTTGAGGGTGAGAATAGACCCCCTGTGTGTTGAGGGTGAGAATAGACCCCATGTGGGTTAGGGGTGAGAATAGACCCCTGTGTGTTGAGGGTGAGAATAGACCCCCTGTGGGTTGGGGGTAGGAATAGACCCCCTGTGGGTTGGGGGTAGGAATAGACCCCCTGTGGGTTGGGGGTAAGAATAGACCCACCACGTCTCCCTACGCAATTCGCAAGAGGCGAATAACTAGGGACACCGAGACTTCACTTGCTCATATGATAACCAGCTCTAGTGATATGGATGATTCTCGAGCGTACATAGCCTTCAAAAGCTAATAGACCGTAAAACTTCATTCATCATTTTCTGTCCATACATCCCTGTCATAGGTATACTTATATCTCTATCCAAGACTTTCCAAGCAAGATGCAAAGATAACAGCACTAGGAACTAATTAAGAGTTGTTCCATTGCGTCGTAGTTAGGGGCTGTCCTTTTTATCTCATCACTACTCTTTACTGTTTACTACAGAGTCAGTTGAGATGCGCTAACAAACAGCTGATACTACGATTTCCCCATTGCACAGGCCGGTGGCCTGACAATAAACTGTTCGCTCGCTCGCGTACTGACCCACGTGGAGGATGACGTCGTACTCGTGGCTCTGGATGTCTTCCACAAGAGCAGGAATGGAGATGCCGTTGGTGACTCCCAGGTCTCCATACATCACGAAGCGAGCGGTCCACTCGCTGCCTTCTGGCATGGTGAGGAAATGGAACGTCTGGCTCCAGCCGCCTGGCCCTCCACAGCGATAGTCTACAGTAATGTACGGCCCAAAGATGTATTTGAGTTAGTTTTGAACTAAGAAATTACACGTCTTAACTGGAAGAAAAGTGTATATAGATAGTAGATAAGTTGGAAGTAGTGTTAATACATTTTTGTTTTCAGCTTTGGCACGTCGTAGACACTGAACAAAAGCTAACACAGTCATTCAGAGGGGTAGGTGCATCGTAGATGTTCACCAAGTATCATTCACGCATAGACATAATTACACGCATGGACAAATTTACGACACAGGATTACAGCCAGTATGATATTTTCAAGATATTTTCATAAACCCAGATTCTTCCGGTCCCAGGGATAGAACCACGGCACTGCGCCTTGCACATCGTCAAACCCCAAAGCATGCTCGCCCATCTCCGCCTGTCTGAAGACATGGTTTCTACAAGCGAGTAAAGGCTGAGGGGCTGACCGTGTACTCATGCAAGAGGAGAGAGCACTGGGGGGTGGGCTGCCAGGAACTTTATATAGATAATTATAAATGTGAGCGCATGGACAAACCAGTTGTTTGGTGACAGAACATCATTATGAAGACGTGTTCCTGCAGAGTAAATCTTTGCCAAGACGGTACCCTCTTGTTGTGATTGCAGGTCTCTTGGAAATGATCGGTAGCCAGCTTTTCTAAGCTAATTGTCATATCAAAGTAAGCACAAGCACTCACACACACACATACACATGCGCGCACTTACACACGCACTCACACACACACACACACACACACACACACACACACACACATATATATATATATATATATATATCAGACTTTCTGTCTGCCGATGACCCACAGTGTATAATCACACTTTTGCATTCACATGATAAACATGTCTAGGAAAATCAATCAAATTCATAATGTATGGTGTTATTTCAATAATGTATATCCTACAAGCCTGAGTAGAAGTATTTGCAGATATTTTCAGCAGGTTAGCATGCTTAGGCCAAAAAAAAATATGGTGTGGTTACGGTAACCCGACCTACCCTATTCTGGGGCGCCGACCCTACATCTTTTTATTGAAAATGTTGAAGTTTTTTTTAATATCAAAGTTGTGGGTTGAGGGCTGGGCTGTCAAGTCCCTGAGCGCTGAGCCGCCGACGTGAAGCTGGGGGGGGGGGGGGGAGGGGGGGGGTTCTACGTGACGGTCAAAAGTTCAGTTCGACGCTCAGCGCTGAACCGCCAGCATAAAGCGGGGTGTGTGTGTGTGGGGGGGGGGGGGTTCTTCGTGACGGTCAAAAGTTCAGTTCCAGGCTTTGAAAAATCGTAGTTTTTCCCTGACGATCGTAGCATCGTAGCAAGCACGGCGAAATCGTAGCATGCTACGCCTAAATCGTAGCACTTGGCAGCTCTGGTGATGTGACCACGTGCAAAGCAGATGGGGATGGGTTTGAGTTGGCTTGGGGTTTGACTGTTGGAGAGGTCGGGGACACGTTTTTGAACTGAAGGCGATACATTTCAAATGTGAAGTTTTTCAAGCCGAGAGTGAGGAAGATGAAGAGGATGATCAACATGCAGTGCTCACAAGTTCATGATGCATTTCAATTACATCTGGTTCACGTTAGGGGCACCGATGGTTGGTCACATGATACTGACACTAGCAGGACAGACAATCTCATATCAGCCATACAGACCTGTTTACCTATACGATTTTGGCGTATTTTTTACGCCAAACTATTGAAAATACGACTACTACGACTTGTGTGGAAAAATAGGACAATCGTGAAATCGAAAAATACGACAATGGTGAAATCAGAAGGTCCACCCCCCCCCCCCCCCCCCCCCCCCCCACCCCCCCCCCCGCCCCCCCCCCCCTCCCCCCCCCCCCCCACCCCCCCCCCCCCCCCCCCCCCCCCCTCCACCCCCGCCCCCCCCCCCCCCCCCCCCCCCCCCCCCCCCCCCCCCCCCCCCCCCCCCCCCCCCCCCCCCCCCCCCCCCCCCCACCCCCCCCCCCCCCCCCCCCCCCCCCCCCCCCCCCCCCCCCCCCCCCCCCCCCCCCCCCCCCCACCCCCCCCCCCCCCCCCCCCCCCCCCCCCCCCCCCCCCCCACCCCCCCCCCCCCCCCCCCCCCCCCCCCCCCCCCCCCCCCCCCGCCCCCCCCCCCCCCCCCCCCCCCCCCCCCCCCCCCCCCCCCCCCCCCCCCCCCTGAAGTTCTATCCACAATTTAATTTCCTGAGGCTTGGAAGCAGTCTGTACTGTTCGAGTTTTGTTTTGACAAGAGCTCTTCATCGGACATTTGTGTAATATGTGTTTGACAACACTGTTGTGACTGCATGGCCGTTTCCAGAGGGCTGTTTAGTTGAGCCCACGCTACAGGAATGCTGGGGTAAGAAGTGGGTCAGGTAATCTAAAATAAATTTGCAGGGAGGAT
>JAWQFJ010032246.1:15000-35416 GCA_034096865.1 Theodoxus fluviatilis | reverse complement strand
GGAGGGGGAGCCCCCCCACCCCCCCCCCCCCCTTCCCCTCCCCTTGCCGAATCCAAGATGAAGAGACACACTCCGAAAGCGTGGTGCACCTATTGATCTGGAGTGGCATGCTGATTCGCATCTGTCAAGTCTAATGGAGGCTCTAGTTCTATTTAGGTTTCCCCACTCTCCTTTTGAACATGCAAATCGAGAACGTCTCCGAGGAACCGTGGATGTTGGCTGAGGTAAAAACAGGACTTTTTTAACAAAGAAAAGGGGAACATCAAGAAGATCAGCGTGGAGATTGCGTTGTATCCGTGAATATTCCTCATGATATGGATATACTCTCTTGATTTTTTTCCCCCAACAGTTATATTTCCCGAGGACAATCCATACATTTTTTTCATCGAAAAAATATTATTATGTGTTTTAACGTGTTCCTTTGCATGGTACGTCTACATGATAAGAAAGCTTGCAGCGACCCCTCGCGGCAACGTTTCCTATATCGTCCCATGGTTGCATGAGCGCTTTTTTCTGGGACATCACACAAACAGCAGCCGAGGACGTCACCGAGAGACAGACTGCCAGACAGCTGCGATGTACCATCATGGCCGCCCAGCCATTGCAGGGTCAAGTCTCCATTTTGCATGTGATCCGATACATCTGAAATTCGACATAAAGGGACAATACTCGCAAGCTGTGTCCTCTCGATTCTTCAAGCTATTCCCCATACAATTAACAGCTCATGTTTACACAAATATTCTCCTATGTTAGCTCGATATATGTTGTCATGCGGACTACAGTAAATCGCAATCAAAAGCTAAAACAGTTTGTGTGTGCAGAACGGAATGTACATGTAGTGTCTTGCATGTAATGCTAATCGTGTAATCAGATTTCTTCCGTGCAAAAAGTAAAGTTAATCATCATATCAGCAAAATGAAATTGATTATTCTATTATGAATGTTAGACAAACTGTGTCAAGAAAATGATATAGTTTTGATGAGTATTTAGATTCATTTCTGGCTTGGAAGAACGAATCGGAAAACCTCTAGGCAGAAAGTCTCAGAATAGCTACAGGAACATATTTCCTTAATTATTTGTGGAATTGTGCTTTCAGCTTGAGGCAATGGACTAGTATTCTGCATCGAGGGAATCAAGTGGGTGAGTGTTTAGAACGATGGACCGCTTCCTGTGAGCGCCACAAGGCAAAGGACACGCGCAGCCGCGGACTGGCTATTCTTGCGATCTCTCACTCCAGGTCATGTGACGGCCCGAGGTTGAAAGCGCTTCTGAGGATTGGACGGAACCTCTGCAGAGTCTCTCAGCCGCGTGGCACGACGTGCCTCCAACACTCCAGGAAGCCCCAGCGGACGTGCTGGAGTGGGGGGAAAGTGTGATTGATGTCTTCCTTCCGGGACCCTCTACGGATAATGGCTGCTGCAAGGACCCCCAGAAGAAGTCGTCTGGTCTGCTTGAGGTGTGGGTGATAATGTCAAGGATCATTGTAACCCAGGTTCCTTGGCAAGTCGCGACTGCAAGCTAAGATACCCCAGAGTTGTTTTGCATCGCGTCTCGTGCATAGTGTTTGAGTCAGCAGGTTCAACGATGTTGGAAGGTGACGGTGAGATGGAGCTGTTTGAAGGCGAGCCATCAGACAACGTTTCTCCGAGCTGTTTGCTGATGCCAAGAAGAACATGACCAAGAACTTCGTTAAAATGTTAACAGCCGGCGGGCATTAGGATTCTGCGCCCAGAAAAACCGCCATGACGGTAGCAACAATATCTGCGTGCAAATGAATCCACCGCCTTGTGTGAAAGCAGCAGGTGCAAACAGATAAAGAAATTACTGGCTTGAATCGTTCCGCTCGACAGAGGAGCTATTTCCTGGGCGCGCAAACCAAATTGCAATAAATTGTCCATCTCGAGGAACACCCACGACGTGTATTGATCTGAGGGTGCTAGGAAAGTTAACCCCAGGCGGTTTCCTCTCCTGTGGGCCCTCGGCAAACAGAGAATTAATCGAAAATGTCTCTAAGAAATAGTCGCATCTCATTGGTAAATGTAATGTTTGGGACGTTTGTCAAACTAACAATATCCTGCTTCCTTTGTTACATGAAAAGGTATTTTCTTTGCCTGTCCACGCTGCACGTGATTTACGTGTCGGAATTATCATGTACCTCGGACGAAGGCAATTAATGAAACAATCTCTGCGGGAGTGGCGGGATTCCAATATCGGAGAGTCACAATCCCCCTATGGATGCGAGATCCCAGTGAAACCCTGCCAGGACAGCCATGTCCTATTTCATTCATTTTCGCAGGCCGACTGGTTTTTATTTCCACATGAATGACGTACTCCGCCAAAACCCATTTATCTGCCAAGGTCCCATGTCGTGATTCCAACTAAACACCCTTGGCAACATCGGTCCAGAGCCCAGTTTTGCGATGAACCCGATAACACCACAGTACTTTCACGCTTGCTGGCTTTTACAGCTAAACGAGTCCTATAAAAATCTCCTACGCGTGCAGGGAGTAACGACAGACCCGTCCCCTAGATGGGTGTGGGTCTGACCCTCTGCAATCCGTCATCCCCGTACGCTTGGCTTTCCTGGATTCCCATTGGAAACTCCAGAAGCCAGCTTAACCCGGGGAGCCGCCTTCGCTCGTGGGGCTATGCGGACGCACGTGCCTGCCTAATTTTCTCGTGCAATTTCAGCGGCCAGAACCTTGGGACACATTTTGTCATGATTTGCCATTCTAAACGGGACAAAAATTCTCGAGAGAAGAGGAAAGTCAGCCTCTGAAAAGAAAAGAAAAGAACAGAAAAGAAAAGAAAAGAACAGAAAAGAAAAGTAAAAAAAAGAAAAGAAAAACCTGACAGAGGCGGGCGGGCAGAACAGTTCAGCGGGCACCAGCATAAAAGAATTGATTTCCGAAAACGAAAGCTGCTCTGATCCACGCATATCTCCTCGAAGAAGAGTTCGCAAGAGAGGTTTTTCTGTTTAAAGCAATTTTATCTGGGTTGTTGCTATGCCCTCCTGAGTTTTATTGGGGGTCGAGGAGGAGCGAGGAGGGGGGATTTGGAAGACAGGATTCTCGCTTTGTTACATTGGTGCACATGTCAATTAAGCTCAGCAGGGAACATGCTTCGGACTCGGGCACTAAAATCGGCAGATTCTTAGGTATTCCTGAATAGAGTTGGCTGCTACTGAATTCGCTTGGCGTTGCACTGCTTTGACGCCTGAGAAACACCTCTTATATTGCTATATTGATTCTTCCTTTTTCAGTTACATCGCTTTATGCTGGAGTCTTACACTCACCAAATATTCAAAAATTCTCTGTTGTATCCATCATCCATAAGAAGCGGCCGACGCGAAAGGGAAAAAGTTACCAATGTTGATGTTGACGCCATCTGGTGTAGAGATACAGTGAAATGGCACATAACCAGTACTCTCAGTGCTAGCAAGCCCGTTTTCCCTGCAGTCTTTGTCTGACTTTCTTTACAGAACAATATTGATGACCGCTTTTGCCCAAACGCCAATAATGACCTTAAAGTATTTGCAAGAGAGACGAGAAAACCTAATGCTCTTGTGTCTTTATTGCCTCATGAAAATGTCCAGCATGGCAGAAGGAAAAGTTATGTGTTTAATAATCATTCCTTGGAACAAACGTGTACTTTTGAATATTTGCCTAAATGCTTTACACTTTCAGAAAACAAACATTTATACATCACAATAATTACATCACAATACGGTATGTGATGTACTTTACCAATGTGTGATTATTGCATCAGTGGTATATGTCGAAAACTTATCCTTGGATCAGTGATTTAACAGATTCTTGAACAATAAAAAATAACATTGCTCAAATATCTCCTTGTATGCAATTATCGTATTCGCACAATTTCAAACAATAAAAATGATACATTACTTTAGGTCATTTTTTCAAGGACAGAGAAATAGAAACATTTCAGTGAGCACCTGGATGAGGAATACATATCATCCGGCGTTCTCGGTGCTGTATAATCTATGTCACCGCTGCCTGTAAAAATGATCCAGGAATTTGCTAAAGTTGTGCTGATACCGATATATTAACATTTCATTGTTAGATAGTTAATCCATCCACACAGTCTTACAAGGATGGTGGGTGACATATGCGAATTAAACCTAATCATGTTCAATATTTTGGAGGATTAACTCGGGGGGAAAAACCCCCCCAAAGAAATTACCTAGCTTGTCCAATGACATACAAACAAGAGGAGATTTTGCGACTTGATAAAAGGGAAATTGCGTGAGCCGCAACGCTAGGGAATACTCGACGCCTGTGCTTCTCACACATGACAGAGCTGGAAGCCCTGGCTTCGAAGACGAAAACTTTTGCTGCTGCTTTGTAATGCAATCGCTGTAGTCTTACGCAGCTGCCGTCGTTAAACATGCAGAGCAGGATATTTTTTTCCTCCAAGCTAAGCGCATGCAAAAAATAGTCTGGGCAACGTCAAGACCAGACAGAGACGTGATAAAGCGTAGAACTTTCTTCACACCTGGGCTTTGTAAGGCCCGTAAATATAATTTTCACGCGCTTCGGCAAAACATGCAAAGCAGACATTTTTCTTGCGAGGAGTTGGCTGCATACTCACAGAGTTCGGTTTTGTCGTTGCTTGCAGCCAATCACTGACTGCGGTGTTGTAAATACCGCGAGTTCTCAGATTGCAAGCTTGAGCATGGTGCTGAACTAGCGATGCGTCTATCTACCCAGAAGTTAAACTGGGTACCTGGGATGTGTGAAAGATATCTGCAGCCTGCTGGCATGCTCTCCAAAAGACGAGATAGTGCTGGAATGACCATCAGTTTAACCCCATGTCCAGGCGATGAAACGGTGCGGTTTGAACACACATACTGGGTGGAAAACTGCAATACAAAATTGATTATTTCAAATTGATTATTTCCACCTTTTCCATAACACCGTTATTCTAGCGGTCGTTTTGCATGTACTTTGCGCTGCGTTTGTTTGCTACAGGCCTACACCAGCAGCATTTTGGGAAAGATTGTAGACTCGCATTGCCTTTCGCCACGAAGCAAAACGTATAATTGCAAGGGATGTATCAGGCTACAAACAAAGAAGCAAATAAACAAGAAAGCAAGCAGACAAACAAACAAACAAACAAACAAAATCCTGTGGCCAATCCAGTTATTGGATGGTGGCAAGTCTCTTTCAAATTGGGAATTTGAAAAAAAAGGAAGCACAATTTGATGACCATGGTTTCAAAGCTGAAATTTAAGCTCCCAGGAGCGGAAGGAAAGAAATCACACAATGCACCCATTCACCAGTACCATTCTACGAATACCAATACAAATCATGACAACGCTGCTTGTCTCTCAGAATAGTCTACAGGTAGTTGCTTAGTGTTGTTAACCTTGCACTGAGAAACTTTTCATGGACGGCGATCACGCAAAATCCTACCTTCCTGTGGCACTGAAAATCCATGTCCCCGTGGGGTGATCATGTGATTCTGCACTGGAAAACTCTATTGGGGACAGGTGCTCTCGATACTGAGACTTCGCTCTGATCTGACAGTGGGGAGGACGGTATCCCTTGGTGCCAGTGCTGGCGCCATCCAATCTCACTGATGCATCACATACCATTCCCATCGCACTTTAGGCCATGGATCGCAGGTGAATAACGATCACACTGCCACCGACAGCCTGCCATTGACATCTGAAACAGGTACATAAAGGCCGTCACGGTGTATCAATAATTCACGTTCATGGGACAATGTGCTGTCGATTCCACTGTCCGACCTCGTGTGACCACAGTGTCTTCTGCTTCAGTGAGGAAAATCAATGCGTTGCAAAGGTCATCGATAACTTCGTGACGACCGAGATATCATCTTTGGACTCCGCGTGCTTGAATGGTGTTAACACGTCTGAGGCCGATGTCACTGCAGAGAGTCAGATAACATCTTCTGCCTCGTCGTCCTTGAAATGGCGCATCATGACTGACTCTGGGCGTGTCAATGGTCCACTTTGTCTTCTAGTTGAGAAAAGACAGAGTCTCAAAGTGTTATGTAACCACGCTAACTTTTGTACTGTAGTTACTTAATGTTGTTGTTGTTATTGTTGTTGTTGTTGTTGATGTTGTTGTTGTTGATGATGATGATGATGATGATGATGATGATGATGATGATGATGATGATGATGATGATGATGATGATGATGGTGGTGGTGGTGGTGGTGGTGGTGATAGGGGTGGTGATGGTAGGTGATGGTTGGTTGAGGTTGGTGGTGGGTAATGGGTGGTGGTGGTTGTGGTGAAGATAGTGGTAAAGGTGATGGTGAAGGTGTTGGTGATGGCGATTGTGGTGATGGTGGTGATGGTAGTGGTGGTGGTGTGGTGGTGGTGGTGTAGATTGTGGTGGTGGTAGTGCTGATGATCGTGGTGGTTGTGGTTGTGGTGGTGGTTGTGGCAATGGGTAGTGATGGTGGATGTGGTGGCAGTGGTAGTGGTGGTGGTGGTGATGGTGGAGGTATTGGTGGTTGGTGGCAGTGGTTGATGGCATTGGTGGTGGTGCCGTTGAGGGTGGTGGTGGTGGTGGTGGTAGTGGTGGTGGTGGTTGATAGCGGCTGGAGGTGGTAGTGATGGTGGTGGTGGTGGTGGCGGTAATGGAGGTGGTGTTGGTTGATGGCAGCTGTTGGTGGTGGTGGTGCTGGTTGTGGCGGTGGTGCTGGCGGTGGTTGTGGTGGTGGTGCTGGCGGTGGTTGTGGTGGTGGTGCTGGTGGTGGTGCTGGTGGTGGTGCTGGTGGTGATGGTGGTGGTGGTGGTTGGTGGCAGCTGGTGGTGGTGGTGGTGGTTGTGGTGGCAGCTGGTGGTGGTGGTGGTTGTGGTGGTTGTGGTGGTGGTGCTGGTGGCGGTTGTGGAGGTGGTGCTGGTGGTGGTTGTGGAGGTGGTGCTGGTAGCGGTTGTGGTGGTGGAGCTGGTGGTGGTTGTGGTGATGGTGGTGGTGGTTGTGGTGATGGTGGTGGTTGTGGTGATGGTGGTGGTGGTTGTGGTGATGGTGGTGGGTTTGCTGCTGTCGGTGCTATAGTTCTTTTAGATGTGTTGATGGTGCTAACTTCATTGATTTAGCTCACTTTGTGCCAAAAAGCCACGAATGACTTCCTTTTCGCAAATATCAATATGGCAGATTGCGGTAACTCTGGCGACGCCAGGGCATTTGCACACGAGTGCCGATGTGTCAGTTGTAATTTGGGGCCTCGCTTTTTCTCCGATATCTGATTATGTCCTGAAGGTTCCGGCACACGGAAGGCTCTGCCCGAGTGAGTTACGAACGGGTGAATGATGTTCGAGTATTCACAATTTGAGTGAACGCTGTTCGAGTGAGCACATGTGAGTGAATGCTAGCGGAATCGAAAATGTTCGAGCGAATACTTGTGCAGTAAGAAAAGTGATCAGGTGAACAGGGCCTGAGTTTTACTCAAGTGAAGACTGAGTGAATACTATCGGAGTAAATGCTGCTTGAGTATTTGCTACTCAAGTTAGAGCAGTTCGATTGAATATTGTGAGCAGCACAGGACAGGGGGTTGGGCTTGCCGTGTTTTTCCCGGTCCAAGTCGGATGCAGGGGCTGTGACAGCAGGTCCCGAGCAGGGTTGCATCGAGGTGAGGGTGCGCCGGCTAGACAATCAAAAATAGTTATAAAGAAGCTACAAAATACTGCTGAAGCTGCCTCCCTTTGAATGTGGGAAGCAGATACTGCCTTGATGGACTTGATGTCATCCACAATTTGAACTGCCCGATACCTCCCAGTGGTACACCAGTTCTACTTGGGGCCGGCTGTGCGAGTGCTACTGGAGAAGACCACAGCAACGCGGCTGATGAGGGAGGTATCCGTGCAGCATTCTGTGAACCCGAGTCAGTAGTGACTCTGGCACAGTTCGCAACGAATGAGTAATTGACTTGACCCTTCGCATTACAGCATTGCGCACAAAATAGTTCGTTCTGATACCATTATTTTCTCCACTTTTTACAGAAATCATTCAGATGTCAAAACCTGTTTCCATTTCAACACAAACATTTTATTTTATCGAAAAAACGTTTGTTTATTGCCTCAACAAAAGTAAATTATGAGTTGTGTGCGAAATAGTCTTAGAACTACTTTAATGGCGTATGACAGGAAGCAGATGGGCTATCCCACAAGCCTCTCGTGTGATTTTCATTTGAGTTTTTCGGACGAAATCCTTCCATCACGTGATGTCAACTGTGCTAGAGACACTTTCCCCGGCAGACGAATTCTCTAGTGGACTAGAATGTCCGTGCAGCACAGGCGATGTGGAGCCTGAGTTTTGCTCAAATAGATATGCTCAGGTGAATACAGTTCGACTAATTACTCTATGAGTGAAAAATGGTCGAGAAAAACATTGTTCGAGAGAACACTGCACGGGCGAACACTCCTCCTGCTAAAACTATTCAAATAAAAACAGGTCGAGTGAAAACTGTTCGAGTGAACACTGTTCAAGTGAACACTCTTAGAACAAATACTATTCGAGCGAACTCTGTTCAAGTGAACTGAACATCGTTTGAGGTGATAAAAGATACTTTGTTCGAATGCATGATAAATCGAGCACCCACTGCAGTCGGACATTCTCTAAGTCTGCTTGCAGTGTATTCATCCTCGCCAAGGACGAGGTGCGGCTCATATTTTTGAGTTCACGTGAAAACGTCTCGCACAAAAAAGAGAGAGAAAAAAGAAAGTCAGACATCAATATTGTATGTATGTATGTATGTATTTTCATTTTTACTGCGCCATTATCACGATAAACATGCTCATGGCGCGACAAGACGAAATAAAAAGTTTTGAGGCCAGTTTTAAATGCGGCCAAGGATGGACTAACCCTCAGACCCTCAGGAAGTTGGTTCCAGAGTCTCGGTCCAGCAACGCTGAAGGAGCGGTCACCAAAGCTCCGTAACCTTGTTTGTGGGACAATCAATAGTCTTCTTTTTGAGGAACGGAGATTCCTTGTGGGGCTGTGAGGTCTAAAGAGTTCTCCGAGGTAGGTTGGGGCTTCACCAGTTTCACACTTAAACACGATGGAGAGGGTCTTAAATTCCACCCGGTGGCGAACTGGAAGCCAATGAAGGTCACTGAGAACAGGGGTTATGCGAGCCCACCTCGGCAGTTGCTTCACTACCCTAGCTGCAGAATTCTGAAGACACTGAAGTTTCTGCAATTGACCGTTGGTTGCAGCAGTCAGCAGACTGTTGCAGTAATCAAGATGGGACAGCACAAGAGTCACCACCAGGGCTGCTGCAGTCTTTTCAGTCAGACAATCCCTGATACTTATATTGCATATAAATTTCGACCTCATAAGGGTTCTTTCATAAATGTAGTACACGTCCCGGGTCATTAAAAAAGGAAATTTGGTTGGTGATTGGTGAACATTTTCAGCAGATGTCCGGGACAGTTTTGCCAGGCGATGGTTTCTTTAGGTAATAGCCAGGAAGGGAACCTTTGCAACACGTTTTACTGAGAACAGAACAGTGTTTTCATACTCACTGCTCGTTCGCGATTCCTTTGTAATTTCCTTCCAGAACTCGATAAACAGCCTACAAAATGGCTTCATCATGTTCAAGGACACGTCGGCTTGCCATTCTGTCGAAGAAACTATCATTTTCCCCTGCACTCTCATCATCAGGGACAACAAAACCAAAGGAAAAAGTCTCCGCTCTTCCATTTATCATATACACACAGAGAGAGAGAGAGAGAGAGAGAGAGAGAAAGACAGACAGAGAGACAGAGAGAGAGAGAGAGTGTCATACAGACAGACAGACAGACAGACAGGCAGACAGACAGGCAGGCAGGCAGGCAGGCAGACAGGCAGGCAGGCAAGCAGGCAGGCAAACAGGCAGGCAGACAGGCAGACAGGCAGGCAGACAGGCAGACAGGCAGGCAGGCAGACAGGCAGGCAGGCAGGTAGGCAGGCAGGCAGGCAGACAGGCAGGCAGGCAGGCAGGCAGGCAGGCAGGCAGATAGACAAGCAGGCAGGCAGAAAGTCAAGCAGGCAGCCTGAAAGGATTACTGTCGCGATAGTTTCTTCAAGCACATTGAGCACATATGATCACACACCAATTCAAACTGATAGAACCGGTTCAGCATAACGACGCTAGAATCTTCCAGCACTGGACATCAGACCGTTGCAGTGTAACAAACGGGGCTAATTTGAATATCGTCCACGCGACAGAACAGTTTTGACGAAGCCATTTACGTTTGTTTTCCTCGTGCTTTCCTTTGTGCGTGTGTCAAGTTCTTCAAAGGTCAATGTGCATGCTGGTGTAGCAATGCAGACAGAAGGCCCATACAAGAACGTACTCGTTCATAGTCCAAGCCGAGTCATCATGAAAGTGAACATTCTGATCTGTAGCACAAAAGCACATTTGCTCCATTGATGCAGAGAGAGAGATCTTAGCTTGCTTTGGTTTGTTATGCGTAGGTATTGGAGCGAGCCTGTTCCACCACAACCTGGATCAGCTCCAGACTTTTTTGTGACAGCTCGATTGTGCGTGGACCCTCCACTCCCTCAAAGGGGTAAATGCATCCGCATCGACATACGTGTTTAACAGCAGGGGGTTGGTTCAGAACGCTACACCCTTGCGCAGGAAATCACGTTTGATTTAATCCGACTTATAGATTCGTTGTTTGTCCATAGATTTCTGTGATCCTCCACAGTGGCCATATAGGTCTCAGTATAATTGGTGATTTTCCACCGTAAAGGCTCAGGTAGATCTGTCTAAGCACGGATGAGTCCGATCTCATGAATCAGAGATAATACCGAGGGGGATCCAAATTGACACTGATTGTGCGGAACTGGATGCTCAGATCTCTTTGCTCTCCAACTCATCCGCCACAACAATCCCTCCACACGCCAGCTCAGCTGGAGAAGAAAAGGACACGGAGTGGAGAAACGTTTTCTTTTTTATTAAACGCATCGGCTTGAGCACTCGGTGTCATATCCTAGACCGTAGAGTACCATAAAACGTAGACCGTGACCTACTTGCATATTATTAACATGACGAAATATGAGTTTTTCGTCGTTTTCTTTCACCTTATTACCCGACCAAACGGTACTTTCCTCTAGAAATGTTTGTGTAATCACACGCAGCAAAGACAAACATCTTTGGATCCGAGATTTCATAAAACGCTCACCGTTACAACCGGCTAATCACGGTTAAGATAACAAGAGTAGGCGGGGGAAAGTCATCTCTGAGGGATTTTGTCCAATCACAAAATTTGGCTGGTGAACACGTCATGTTAATAATATGCAAGTAGGTCACGCTCTTCGTTTTAGGATTCTCTACTGTCTAGGATATGACACTACCACGCTTGACCGCGGGTCCTCGCGTGCGTAATCGAAACGTTTAACCCTTTCTCTTCCACGATCGGATATAGCCTCAGTCCAAACGTTAGTATAGTCTGGGTAGGGAAGGCGCCCAGTCAGCCTATACCGGATGGGGAAAGGCTTGCGGTTGTCCATACGTGTTACATGTAGGCCCAGAAACAAATGCAGGCCTATGCTTATATTTTCAGAGCCCATTGGTTGCCAGCTCTTCTCAGTAAAGACTGAACCTTGGACCAGGGCTGTGTGCGCTCACTATAAGGAATGGGTTAACGCTTTGCAATCGCTGCATTCCTAAAAGTCATTTCGGAGCGGCAACTGCATGGCGAGCAACCCGGCTTCCGTAATTTCTGCCTTCATTTCACAAACGGCGTAAACGTATGTCTGGATGCCACTGCCTTCAATTTTGTCTTGGGCAAAGGCTGTTGTTATTTGTTGACTCCAGCCACAAACCAAGGCTACAGCAAAATGTTGTTATGTTGTACTCTTATGTGGGGATTATTTTCAGCCGTGGTAAGCTCCTAACATAACAACTGGCATTCTCTGGAGACAGAGATCAAATCCCCTGAAGACGGAGTGCGGCCGCCTATATGGCGGGGTGTTCAAAAACAGTCACACACGCAATCATCTCACCCACTAGGGTGATCCTGGGAGTGTTTAGCCCAGGTACGCAACAACAACAACAACAACAACAACTGCCTTCAATTTGATTATTGTCTCACGTATCTGTGGCCGTCCATGAGAAAACAAGGCGAAAGTACTAAAATGACAAAATGAGACATTTCAGCCTCAGAATCAGTGGATTCACATTACACAGACACAGATACAAGAACGTGAATAGAGTTCTACAGTGAACTTTACAGGATTTACAGGACAGAAGGGGGAAAAGCGTTCTTCATAATCCCCTTCTCGCATCATCTCTCCCCCCCCCCCCCCCCCCCCGCTCCTCCTCCTCTGCACATCTGCACATGTTGCTGGTCACTTTTTACCTCCGCCATGGAGGCTATTTTTCCCCTCGGTTCCTTCGTTGGTTTATTTGTTTGTTATTCGGCAAAATAACTCCAAATATTCAAAACGGATTCTGATGAAATTAAATGCAAGGTCAGGGGTTCACCCGTGAAATGACCCAGTAAATCTTGGTGAGTTATCTTTTATCTAGTTTTGGAATTTTATCGCGCATCACTAAGTTGATGGCGTCAAACTATTTATTACGCGTGTGAATGCGTTACGCACTCAGATACAGCATCAACATGAACTGAACTTCGTAGCGTCAGGCCTGGCTAGTATAACATCCTACTTGAAATATACAGAACACAGAAGAGAAAGTGTAGTTACTTTGGCGGAGGTTTGCACTGTCAGGTTGATATTTAGTTGTCAAAGACATTAGACAATGACCCGAGCAGCTTTAGAACATCGATCTTACGCTATTAACATTTTTTATCGATTTAGGGACGAATGGTTTTCTTAACTCTCTGTTTTTGTTTTTGCAGCTTGAAGTCTCCTCCCCGATGGCACGATGACAGTACAGGGTCTGCCGCAGCGGATGGTAACAAAGCAAGAAACTGCTCCTTATCATGCCACACACATTTGTCTGAAGCATTTGCTTATGACCACAGTTGCCATTTCATCGCATATAGCTTAAAACCAATCGCCTATAAAGGAGAAGAGCTGGATTATGAATTCGGCGTGTTGATTATTCACTATCATAAAAGTTCGCAAGGCTTCCTCGGTAAAACGAACACATGAGCAGGAGAAGAAAAAAAAACAAAGAAAGAAGGAAACGATAAAACAAATTGCAACCGGTCATCTGTTGCACCCTTTATCGCAGGAACTGGTCTCCAAGTGTGGCGGCGTTCGAGGAGATCTGTTGCACCAGCAGCCTCACTTGGAGACAAGGGACACACTGCCAGACGCCCTTCCTCAGTCAAGGCCTTTGACCGCGTGACTGATCTGCTCAGCCAGGGGCGCTCCCCACCACTGCGGAATGCCATCCCGCACGCTCTGCCTACCTCTCGGCAAGACCACAGCCATCCGCCCACACCCCGCCAAAGTCGTCCTTGTTATGACTGCCTCAAGAACAATATTTTCCCCGATCCGGGGGAATCCCATTTCCCTGTGAGGCGATTCTGACAACAAACCCACAAGCCGCTCGGCCCTAGGATTCAAGGACGCCATCAAACCAGACAGGAAAGCTGCAAACAGATTTACGGCTAAGACCGAGACGAGGTGCGGGACATCCAGCAAGGAGATCCACAATTCAAGGCTGCAAAACCTGTAGTTGCGAAAAGGAGTCGGAGGCTGGGAACAAACAGGGGTAGGTGGGCGGGGGGTTGGAAGGAAGATTATTGAGGTTGGATGCCGAAGGAATAGGACGAGAGATTTCACTTTTTCAAAGGACGTTTGATCATACTTGTTAAAACTCCAATTGTTTCTCTGAAAATCGATATGTCCATAATGCATGACATCATGTCACCGCTCTAGATTTTATGGATTGCACATACACAATGCGATGCATCAATCTGTTTTTCCAAAGACATATAAGGGTATTGTCTCTTGTCCAGCGCTTGCCGTCGTTGGATTTTCAATTGGTTTTTAAGTCATTCTACAACCATGTCATATAGCTGTGCTGTCAACTACTTTTATAACAGTTTTGGATAGCTCAAGCTCTCAATATTTGAATTTTTACGGCAAAAGATTATTAATCTCGCGTTGTTACAAAAGCAGGATTTACCACTCGTGCTCTTCGGCGCATTGTTATCTGGGCACTCATATTCTAACTTCCTATCAAAGTACATGGAATTTTCCCCACTATTCCAGAGTCACGTAGCCCCGAAAATTCCATACGTAAATAGAATTGCATTGATTTGTGTTTAAAACACTGTCAGGTCAATATAAACACGCAAAATCTATCGTTTGCTTAGACGGCACGTTTGTCTTTCCCGTCTTTCTGTAACTCTTTTAGAAGTCTTCACATAAAGGTTTACGCAAAACATGTAGCCCAAATATTGGCACAGTTTTATCTTCTGAAATCTCTCAGCTGAGAAAAAATTCTTCAAAGATAACAAAATCATCTTGATCGAATCACAACACATTTAGTTTAGGCTCAGCCATCGATCGTCCTTTACGTCACTTCAGGTCGATAGCTGACTCCCAACCAAGAATGGAGTTCGCGCCACAAAAATGTCGATGTGGTTCAGAAATAGACACAGAATATCCACAGTAGTGGGTTTTTCAGCAAGGTCGATTTTACCGCGTAAGCTATTCATTCACAGCGAGAGAGAGAGAGAGAGAGAGAGAGAGAGAGAGAGAGAGAGAGAGAGAGAGAGAGAGAGAGACAGAGAGAGAGAGAGAGAGAGCGCGTTTAGAATTCATACTATTTTTTTTGTTAACACTTCATCCAATCAGCAACGACGCACTTTTCAGCACAGCTTCCATCTTCTATATGTCATGAAATAGACATCAAACGCAGAGATTTTTGTTTGTTTCTTTGTTTTTGTTTGTTTTCATTAGCACCACTCACTGTAAGACTATGATACATTTTCACAATATGTGAGAACGTCTCTCTTTGGGTACTGTAAGGAATTCGGTCCCTTGACCCAGTGCCCACTAGGAACAATGCAAAAGAGTTTCGAAGCCAAGGTGCAATGGGGAGGAAAATGACGTAAAAATCAATGCCGCTACCCTCATCCCTAAGGTATCTTCCTCCACAGGCTGTGGCATTTGCTGGAGGAGCAGTGAGGCAGTGCCAACCATGATCCGGAGTCTGCAGAGGAATGGTGGTGAAGGCCACACGGTATCCAGGTCAGGGTTTCATGATGTTGTGGGATCGCGATAAGAGTTGCGGCCCTTCGCAAAGCGCGCCCCTTCGGTTAGTGCTTCAAGATGCTAAAGTCACCATGGAAATGTTATGCACCATACAGTTTAAAACATTGGAAACCATTTTGAAGGAGAAGAATGGAAAATTGTATGAACGCAAATCTGAACTCACTGAGAGGTTAGTCATTAACACTAGCAATGCGGATTAGCGGATTGAAAGTTCTCGGTCGCTGGCTTTATCTCCCTTGTTGACAAAAGTTGCAGACGATCGCTTTGAACAACAATTATCCATATCTTGTGAAGTTCAGCATTGTTGGGGAATAAGTGTCCTCCAGCTGATTTCTTCCCATTGTAGTGAACAACACAACAGTCTGGCATTCAATCGTGACACCACTAAATCGGCTAGAGATGTAAGTAAGTGTGTAGAGACATCGAATGTTGCAATGTTACCTGAAAACGCGAGGTCCGAAAGTTTTGTAAGGGCGGGAAATTGACCCCCACCCTCTCCCTTCCACCCCACCTCCACCCCCTCCATCCCACCTCTATCCACCCTCCACCCCACCCCCTCTCAACACGACATGAGCTTCCATGGCTGTGGCTTCCAGCAGCCAGTAAAAAGGAACGGAGTCTACAAGACTAAGAACAGCTGGTTCGACCCATTTCAGGAACACCCCAGGGAGAGCCGTAAAGGCGTCTGTAGCTTCTGGTGTGATGTTTACTGCGCTTTTATGGTCCCCACCACCACGTCGGTTGAGAGTGGTTTTCACTCCACTGTGCAATGCGTCCCCGTCTTCTGGACAGTTTGACACACCCAGGAGGTGTTTCACGGAGAGTGGTGAGAAGCAAAAAACCGCTAAGCGACTCTTTGTAAGAACTGAATGTTTTAGGAGGCGTCGAGTTCTGAAGAAGAAGGGATGTTGATGCCTCTTGACTCAAACCCATGACGCTTTTTATCTGCACTTACTTTGTACATTGTTTTTGAATTATCATCCCACGATGGTTTTAGAAACAGCAGCTCCATTAAGGTGACCCAAGTCAAACTGGAAAGCTAAATTGGTACAGACAGATTGTCATAACTTGTCATGGCAGTTTGATCAATATAATCACATTTGAAAATAAAGGTACATGTACTCATATATACATGTGCACACGTACAACAACATACATATTCGCTTTCAGGGATGATTTAATGTCGTCAGTTTAGCATTTTGTTGGTCCACCCGGATCTATCTTCTGAACAATGAAGAGACCCTTGAAACAGGCTGCGAAGTGAAGTGCAGTCCCGTGCATAGAGTGGTTTGCGTTTTTGAAATTAGACGCCTCAAAGGCCCGCGAAAGAAAAGTTTCTGCTGGAGGGAGAGAGCTCTCGACGCTGCTGCACGACTGGATTGATGAGATGTTACAGCCTATCAGCCTCTGTAGGCCATGGAAGGCTCATTGACCACGAAAATCACTAGAGATGGGGAGAGTGAGAGCAAGTCCAATCTCGATTTCTCAGGTTATTCGCCTCCTACGAATCGTGTAGTGAGACGCGTGGGTCTCTACGAATCGTGTAGTGAGACGCGTGGGTCTCTACGAATCGTGTAGTGAGACGCGTGGGTCTCTACGAATCGTGTAGGGAGACGCGTGGGTCTCTACGAATCGTGTAGTGAGACGCGTGAGTCTCTACGAATCGTGTAGTGAGACGCGTGGGTCTCTACGAATCGTGTAGTGAGACGCGTGGGTCTCTACGAATCGTGTAGTGAGACGCGTGAGTCTCTACGAATCGTGTAGTGAGACGCGTGGGTCTCTACGAATCGTGTAGTGAGACGCGTGGGTCTCTACGAATCGTGTAGTGAGACGCGTGGGTCTCTACAAATCGTGTAGTGAGACGCGTGAGTCTCTACGAATCTTGTAGTGAGACGCGTGGGTCTCTACGAATCGTGTAGAGAGACGCGTGAGTCTCTACGAATCGTGTAGTGAGACGCGTGGGTCTCTACGAATCGTGTAGGGAGACGCGTGGGTCTCTACGAATCGTGTAGTGAGACGCGTGGGTCTCTACAAATCGTGTAGTGAGACGCGTGGGTCTCTACGAATCGTGTAGTGAGACGCGTGGGTCTCTACGAATCGTGTAGTGAGGCGCGTGGGTCTCTACGAATCGTGTAGTGAGACGCGTGGGTCTCTACGAATATTGTAGTGAGACGCGTGGGTCTCTACGAATCTTTTAGTGAGACGCGTGGGTCTCTACGAATCGTGTAGTGAGACGCGTGAGTCTCTATGAATCGTGTAGTGAGACGCGTGGGTCTCTACACTCGTGTAGTGAGACGCGTGAGTCTCTACGAATCTTGTAGTGAGACGCGTGGGTCTATACTTACCCCCAATCCACCGGGGATAGACGGAGCTGCAGCTGTGGCATGCCCAATTTCCGGAAGTCTTTACCTTTCCCACTTGTGATGTTCCAATTGTTTGGCGGAGTTTATCACTCTCAAAGTGCTGTCTAGTTTTGCCATGCAAAACCTTGTGTAAGTGATCAGTCTGCATCATCATTCTGCAGGAAAAGTGTTTCCGGTTTTCTGAAACTTACACTTATCTCGGTAACGTTAAGCATTCGGGAAGATCTCGCAAACAGTTTCTTCTGAAGCCCGATGGACGGATGTATGGAAGGAGTATTATGACCTATCAGCCTTTGAAGGCTATGAAAGGCCAATACTCACGAAAAATGATCAGAGTTGGTTGGAATAAGAGCAAGTAAATTCATAATTTCCCTAGTTATTCGCCTCTTGCAAAACCCGTACGGAGACGCAGTGGGTCAATTCTTACCCCGAACCCACTGGGTGACCCTAAAGACTGGGGTTGAGCAAAACAAAATGCCGGCTGCCATCTTCATTTTCTCCTCGAGATTTTTGCGTCCCCTTCCTTTCTTCAGCTTCATTCATATTGCATTCCTGTCTAGATCGATGGCGGATTGGAAAGGCTGGCGTTTTTCTGTTGCTCTTTCCTCGACGCTGTCTTCAGGAATCAACCTTCTTTCTAGGGATTTTCCCCTCTGAGACATTAATGGCGGCGATGTTTTCCTCCTCCGCAAGAGGAAAGCATTCAAATGGATGGTGTACACTTTTGTTTAATTTGTTCGACAACGGATTTTTGTTTGCCATTCCACGTACAAGAAGTCACCATTTCAGCAAACTTTCGTATCCTCTCCGAGCGACCTACTGCGACCGCCTGACTTCCAGCTTATCACAGTAATGTAGCCATGCTTGTTTGAAGCTTGCGATTCGTTCGGACGGAGGGGGGAGGGAGAGGGAGATGAAGAGGAAGAGGAAGAGGAAGAGGTGGAGGGAGAGGGAGAGGGAGAGGGAGAAGGAGGGAGGGAGAGAGAGAGAGAGAGAGAGAGAGAGAGAGAGAGAGAGAGAGAGAGAGAGAGAGAGAGAGAGATGAATAGGATATGTATTTATTGTGCGCGCGCGTGCGCGTGTGCGTGTGTGTGTATGTGTGTGTATGTCAGTGTGTGTGTGTGCGCGCGTGTGCGTGTGTGTGTGTGCGTGTGTGTGTGTGCGTGTGTGTGTATGTTTGTGTGTGTGTGTGTGTGCACGAAATGACGAGCCCAGAACGCATAAATCCTTGCAGTGCCAAAGGTTTTGCATTCACTGAATCAGATTGTTGAGATGATTCAAAACTCCATATTACTGGTTTTTGTTACTTGAAGAACAGTTTTAAAGGTGTGTTTCGGTGCGAAAACAACAGCTCCATCAGTATCGCCCACAAAAAATACCCGGGACTAAACTGTCTGTAAATGTGCACCCCTGTTGATGATCAATTCTTGTATTGAGAACTTGTATAAGAACAACAAAAGGTCATATTTTTTATTGATTGTACTCCACCCATAAATTGTTAGGATCCCCTTTTAATGGAATAGTTTTGCTTCATTGTATGTATTTTGCATTAATTTGAGAAAGCACTTTATTCAAAATAATGATGTCACCGAGGAGAGCGACAACAAGGAAAATACATTTGCTAGAGTCTCCGATGTGTTTTGTGCTATGAACACGAGTCCAATGGAATCACGTTTCACCCATCGCGATCCCGCCTCAAGACCGCATGCCAGTGCAACAGAGGGAAAATCTGCCCAGCCAGCATTTTTCCTGCAGGCAAGATCAGCAGATCGAGTTCTGGGCGTGAGGCTCAATTCAGTTTGTTTTTACTTTGCACGTCCTTCGATTTACCGTCTCTCTAGCCTTGACTGCTTTTCGTCCAATCGTCATACGCCAAAGAACGCAGAGAATCACATTTCCGTTTTGCCTGACACGAAAATCTGCCGCCAGACACTTCCGCCACATACGGAGGATCTGTGCGTTGATCGAGATGAGGAAGACCCAGACACGCAAGCTTTGGTTGAAGTGTTTCCAATCCAGATGAATGGGTGGAATGCCGATTGTTGGATGGATGGATAGATGGATGGATGGATGGATGGATGGATGGTTGGACGGACGGACGGACGGACGGATGGATGGATGGATGGATGGATGGATGGATGAATGGATGGGTGGTGGATTGGTGGGTGGACTGGTGGGTGGATTGGTGGATGGACTGGTGGGTGGGTAGAGGGAGGGAGGGAGAGAGGGAGGGAGGGAGGGAGGGAGGGAGGGAGGGAGGGAGGGAGGGAGGGAGGGAGGGAGGGAGGGAGGGAGGGTGGAGGGATGGTGGATGGTGGATGGTGGATGGATGGATGGATGGGTGGGTTGATGGGTGAGTGGGCGGGTGGGTAGAGGGGTGAATAGATTGATGGATGGGTGGTGGATGGATGGATGGATAGATGGGTGGATGGGTCGATGGATGGGTGGGTAGAGGGATGGATGGTGGATGGATGGATGGTTGAATGGGTGATTAAATGACGGATGGATGGATGGATGAATGGGTGGGTGGATAGGTGGTGGATGGATGGATGGATGGATGGATGGATGGTGGATGGTCGATGGATGGATGGATGAATGGGTGGATGAATAACGGTTGGCTGGCAGACCGGCTGGCTGGCTGGATGGATGGATGATGGTGGATGGTGGATAGTGGAAGGTGGACGGACGGACGGAGGGACAAACGGACGGACGGACGGAGGGACGAACGGACGGACGGACGGAGGGACGGAGGAATGGACGGAGGGACGGACGGAGGGATGGACGGAGGGACGGTGGGATGGACGGATGGAGGTTTAAGGCCTATAAACATTCCTTGGTTTGTAACGCCAGTGATCATGGAAAGCAAT
>JAWQFJ010032246.1:0-5000 GCA_034096865.1 Theodoxus fluviatilis | reverse complement strand
GGAGGAGGAGGAGGAGGAGGAGGAGAAGGAGGAGGAGGAGGAGGAGGAGGAGGAGGAGGAGGAGGAGGAGGAGGAGGAGGAGGAGGAGGAGGAGGGGGAGGAGGAGGAGGAGGAGGAGGAGGAGGAGGAGGAGGAGGAGGAGGAGGAGGAGGAGGAGGAGGAGGAGAAGGAGAAGGGGGAGGAGGAGGAGAAGGAGGAGGAGGAGGAAAGGGGGGGGGGAGGAGGAGGAGGAGCAGAAGCAAGAGCAGCAGGAGCAAAAGGAGGAGCAGGAGAAAAAATGGAGCAGGAAGGGAAGCAGGAGGAGAAAGAGGAAGAAAGAGAGGAGGGGCAGGGAGGAGAAGAAGCAGGAGTGGGCGAGGGAAGAGGAAATAAAGAAGCAACAGGACGTAGCGGGAGGAGTAGGAAGGCTGAGGAAGAAGGAACAGTAGGGGTTGGAACAAAAGGAGGAGGATGGGGAGAAGGAATAGGCGAAAGGTTTCGGAGGAGGAGAAGGAGCAGGATGGTTTGGGTAGTGGAGGAGCATGATAGTGGAGGAGAAGGAGGAGGAAGAGCAGGAAGAGCAGGGAGATCGCGGACGGAATAGTGGTTTCCAGGACTCCATCAAGCAGAATGGAAGGGAAAGAGCAGGAAGAGACACAAAACGGAGAATAGGAATTCACACATCATTGATTTTTGTCGAGTTGACTTTTTGTAATGCCTAAAATGTTAATACAGTAACGCGCAGTGGTGATGCACCCATAGCAGACACTATACATTATCTATGTGGGAAAGAGACTGTTAAACGCTCCGACCGAATCTCTCTCTCTCTCTCTCTCTCTCTCTCTCTCTCTCTCTCTCTCTCTCTCAGTCTCTGTCAGTCTCTGTCAGTCTCTGTCAGTCTCTGTCAGTCTCTGTCATTCTGTCTGTCTGTCTGTCTGTCTGTCTGTCTGTCTGTCTGTCTGTCTGTCTGTTTATCTGTCTGTCTATCTGTCTGTCTCTGTCTGTCTGTCTGTCTGTCTGTCTGTCTGTCTGTCTGTCTCTCTCTCTGTATCTCTGGATCTGGATCTCTCTCTATATCTCAATCTCTCTCTCTCTCTTTCTCTCTCTCTCTCTCTGTGTCTGTGTGTCTGTCTGTGTGTCTGTTTGTCTGTCTGTCTGTCTGTCTGTCTGTCTGTTTATCTGTCTGTCTATCTGTCTGTCTCTGTCTGTCTGTCTGTCTGTCTGTCTCTCTCTCTCTCAGACAGACAGACAGACAGACAGACAGACAGACAGACAGACAGACAGACAGACAGACAGACAGACAGACAGACAGACAGACAGACAGACAGACAGACAGACAGACAGACACACAGACAGACAGACAGACAGACAGACAGACAGACACACACAGACAGACACACAGACACAGAGAGAGAGAGAGAGAGAGAGAGAGAGAGAGAGAGAGAGAGAGAGAGAGAGAGAGAGAGATTGAGATATATAGAGAGAGATCCAGAGATACAGAGAGAGAGAGAGAGAGAGAGAGAGAGAGAGAGAGAGAGAGAGAGACAATGACTCACGCAAGTACAGAGACAGAGACAGAAAGAGAATCAGTTGGAAATTCCGCGTACACGTGAGACAGAAAACAAGGGAGTTGAGATTTAAATGAAAGTTTGGACTTACTTGAATGGATCACTTGGACCTTCCTTGCAAGGTTTTGCTGGAAGCGCAGCCTCGGAACCTTAAGTCCGCGCAGCGGAACACGTTGGAGGTGGGCAGTGGTCAATTCCTGGACCCCCTTTCCACACTCGACAATATATATGGACAGCCTCTTTGTAGAGCTAAGTTAAACTGGATCGAAGCTCACAGTTGTCTCGAAAGGTGTGCCTCTAAAACTACCGCGTAATGAATGGCGTTTAGGTAAGGTTTCGCTTTTCTTTTTGACTTTCACTCTAGAAGGTTTAGAATGTTTCCTGCATGGTCTGTAATGAAGTCTTTACCATTGTCTGCACAAGTGTCTTTTACCGAGCTGCTTTTCAGAAATCTTCTCCTGGTCGCTTCATCAGACAACTACATAACTTCTCAACTACAGGCGCAGTCGCGAACTTTGATGGCAATGACCCTTACGTAGTGTTCGAACAGCAACAGACGTTCACAAGAACTCGAACTGCTTTCAATCACTTTGGGAAGCAAAGCCTCTGCAAGTATTCTGCTCTGCGCTGAGGACTTTTCTCAGACTTTTCGAGAAACAAAGCCAAGCGCTGAGCTGTGTCCGCCTCGAAGAGATGACAGACACCTAACAGACTGGAGAAGCGAACGCCTATTTGAGCAGCGCGCCAGCTGATTGACACGGCAGGCTTGGGAAGAGCGCGCCAATGAAAACCAATGAAAATCGACCTCCTACCCGCTGTCGCGTCCAGAGTCTGAGCAGAAGGCAGCGGTGCCAGCCAAGTCAGTCTGCAACCGGCTAGTCTGCTGCTGCTGCTGCGCCTCCCTGGCCACGCCCGCCAGTCATCTGGCCTGGACACTGAGTGGAAACGGCTTGCCACAATGGTCAAGCGGCCACCCATGTGCCGATGTGCATGCAAACTAAAATGTGCAAAGTCGCTTTGGTGCTGTGCGTTCGTGGCGGATGCTAGAGGGAGATGAGGTTCTCAGGTGTACTTTGCGCGTGGATCTGAACGAAAAATTCCGCTGCTTATTCTGGAGCTAGACGTTTTCGCCAAAAATAGATCTTTTAGCGCCAAAACTCTGGATTGGTTCAGGCGGCCAGCAGCGAAGCTCGGGTCTGACTCTGTGAATGCTGTTGTTGGCCTCCGTCCCCGCCGCCCACCCACGACTCCCCCTCTTAGCGAGTTTGCTCCCTCGCATAAGGAAACCGCTCTTCCGCTGACCCACCTCTGGCGAGGCAAGGAGTTCCTATGCAAGTCGTGCACCTGCACTCTTTAGCACATCCCCAGTGCCACGTTATGCTTCCGCCCACAGACTCACCACCTTTTTTTCTGTCACGCAAAGGACACAGGAAGCTTGGAGCAGGTCATGGAAATCAACAGTCTGCTCCTCAACTCCCACACAACCAGGGACTCCCACGTCATCGGGGGGCTATTCTTAGCAGTTGCCTCCTGATCATGCCTATTCGAAACGATGTTTATGAGCTCTCTCCTCTCAGATTATCTCTTTTTCTCTCTCTTCCCAGCCGCCTCCATGTACGACATAAGCCGTTTGGGGTTGGGACACGTCCTCTGAAGGACGAGGTGCCACGTCTTCCCACTCATGGTTCCCTAGCACTGATGTTCCACGTGCAGCATGGCCCACACCCTGCACCCCTAGAGAGGAGTGGTTAGTGTGGACCGGGTCGAGGTCACCAGAGTCATCCGCACTGCGGACCCTGGATGAGTGGGTTCCCTCCAGAGAAGACGTCTTCGACTCGGGATTCTGGCCCCCGCAGTTGCAGAGTCTTTGGTTGACCCATGTAGCGATCGGGCGTCTGGCTTTCGCAATAGTCCTTTGACCTATTTTACTTTTTGAAACCACCATATTTGGTGGTGGTATTTGTCAGCCTTTGCTCCCCCACAAACTGTGGATAGAGATCTGGCGCAGTGCAGGTCTGGATCGCTTGTAGCAAATAAGATTTTCACTGGTCTTTCAGTCGTTTGGATACCACTGTGTCTCATTCTCCTCCAACGGTGAGTACATGATAACTTCAAACTGTTGTCGTTTTGGTGCTAGAAATGACATTCTCTTTCCAGCTGCACTGATGCTCATCGGCCTAGAAAAGTTCCTACTTTAAAAAAAGTGAACTTCTCCTCAGATACCATACTCATTTATCTCCACTCTTTTTATGTCTTTGGTCCTGCCATTTTTGCTCCGTCAATTTGCACAACGTATAGTTCAGATAAGGTGGACAGCTTATGAACTCCTTTGTGGAAAAGCGTCTTTGAACGAGTTGATGGATCGGAGGTACGGGATCTATGAGACAGTTTCATCAGGCGCCTTGTTTGTATGCGGTGTACCTGCTGGTTTCCTCTCGCCAGGTCGCACCGTTATGGCGATGAATGTAAGATGTACAACTCGGTAACTCCTTTGAGAAAAACCATCGCTGAAGAACTAGGAAGATCGAAATAAATGGGGGTTTTTACTTCAGCTGCAATACTCTTGCCCCATGGGCCGGCGAGACAAGTAAGTTTTGTATTGAACAGCGTTGAATGGAAAACGTCTTGCTTCTAGTTTCTGTCGATCCAAACATGACACAGTACTATTGAGTGCAAAGGATGTAGTAACAATCTTCCAAGGACATTGTGTCTGTTCATGACTGACCATCCATTACATTCTACTGAGGTTGATCTTGGGCTCATCTCGTGGATTGATTCGCGTGTTCTTGGCCAATGCTACTGATAGCTTGAGGTCAAGAGAGGAACGCATCCAGAGGTACTGAAACTTGGAACAGCCACCTTCTTCACGCTGACGTCACAAACCCTTCTGGGACGTGTCCCAGCTGTCCTTGCCCGCTCTTGGCAGTATGGAATAAAGAACAAAAGAATAAATGAAGAACGAAGTAACAAACAAAATTACAAACAAACGTACAAATGAACGAACGACATACGCATGCAAGACAAACAAAAGCACGCGTTGGGGGCACAAGCCATCCATTTCACACGAGTCAAGTCACTTTGAGGTGCAGCAAGTGTGAGTGAATGAGTGTGTGTGTGTGTGTGTGTGTGTGTGTGTGTGTGAGCAGTGATTCCTGATAATTGGGGATGAATGAAAATGTGCTAAGGGCGGGAGTTCTGGGGGGGAAGAAGTTCATATGAACGGGCGGTCGCTTGGGGCCCCGGGAATGGATCTGTGAGGGAAAAAAAGGCAGTCCGGACGAGCCTAGGCAAAAAAAAAAAAAAAAAAAAACTTGACGTCGGTCGTGCGCGGCGTTTAGTTAATTAGCGATGGAGAGAGGGGGACTAGAAAGGGGAAAAAAACAAAAAGGTGATGCTTTTTTCGTTCATATCTTCTTTCATGGCCGTTCTTGCTGCGGGGTGGTTCTTGGGCTT
>JAWQFJ010032244.1:0-10000 GCA_034096865.1 Theodoxus fluviatilis | reverse complement strand
ACAACATGCAACTTCCCTAAAGCTTATAATCATGTTGCTCAGTCAGGAAAAGCAACAAGGACGCATAATGCATTCTTTTTCCCGAACAAAAGAACAGATTGTATGATTCAGTTCTTGGCGATTTCTGTGCCAGTTTTGTCAATCAGAAGGTCCAACAGTTTCTCATACATCCTGATCGACCGTTCGCATTGATTCCGTCCCAGTCCGCTAGAGCCGTGCTGGACAGACCTTAGATTGATCCCAGTGAGATGTCCGTTATCTCGGAGCACACTGGAACCTAGCTTCAGAGCTTGAGCTATTGAATACTCAATTAACTATTCATTGATTGTGTGTCCTCTTTGAACCAGGCTTTCCCTGACCATTCCCTGGTCTGGGCGGTTTATCATGGGATACTTCGTCGGGTTATCCGTCCTTTTTCACTTCTGACAACTTAGCATCGGTCTACGCAGCCTGAACATCATCGCCAGTTGAACCTTGGCCATGTTTGCTTCTCGCGCTCTGTAGCTTTGTGCGGCCAACATAGATCTATACTGGTCCATTCTGCAACGTTGAAACTCCTTTGAATGCTTCTCTCCCCGTTCGTCTGACAAACAGCGGGTCCTGGGGCGGTGCCATCCATCTGGCTTAGAGAGCCTTCCCTGGAGACAGCACCGGGTCCTTCTGCGGCAGCTGACAAAGGATTCTTTGTCCACTGTTCCCTCCCTCTTCCTTCCACTGTCCGCCTCCTCAACCTCTACCCCATTCACCATTCTAGGGGTTACTCCCACACCGCTGTTGTACCCACTCACACACACCCTCTCTTCATGCACCCACACCCACACCCTTCCCGCCACCTTCCCTTCTTTCCCGAGATCCCTTTTGCAGCCTGAACCAGGTTTTTGTTTTTACTCTGATGCCTCAGTCGGGGAGAAGTAGTCCAGTTTGATTTCCTCCTGTGGGTTGGGGGTAAAAATAGATCCTTTTCGTCTCTCTACGCGATTCTCTAAGAGGCGAATTACTGAAGAAAGTGTTACTTCACTTGCTCTCAATCAAACCAGCTGCAGTGAATTTCGTGGCCAACGGCTTTATATAGGCTACGAAGGCTGATAAGCCGTAAGACTTCATCACTCCAATGGAATCCAGTTCAACTTTCTGTCGTCCCTTCGTCTTAAACCTTCTCATAGCTAAAGGCGCTGACTTAGGGAAGTGTGGGTTTCCTCCCTACGGTTGCTGCTCTGTAAATTGTTTGTCCACTCAGAAGTATATTGTGGCGTTTGTTTTCCTTTTTGTAACAAGATCCTAACATTAGGTTTCATAGATGCTAGCATCACAGGAATATTTTTTTCCTCAATCTACGTTTGAAGCACGCTATATTCCTTAGGACAGCCAGTGTATTGTGCAGTTGGAAATGTTTTCTTGGTTGCACATGTGTTTACTGGAAATGGTTCTCATAGCTTAGCTTCGCGAACAAACATTTAGAAGGGCAGGGTCCACGACGGTTGCAGTCTCGCTGGTGGCTGACGTCCAATACGGGACAGGCAGGTCTGACCGCAGGGGCTGCAGACAAAGGTCTGGCCTGAGTTGGGTGCTGGGATTTCAGGTTCTTCCTTCTTTTTTATCTTCAAGGCTGACCCGGGGATTACTTTCGAAGGAGGGGACAGTCTAGTGGATGGTTTACCTCCAGACCTCGCAGTCAGCAGAATCGATCACGGCGTTCGCATTCGGCAAAGTCTGATCTCTGCATCGTCAAATAAATTCACCAGAGATATCTTTGCTAAATGTGTACTCTTCAATTTTTATTACCAGACTGAAGGAAAATGAGATGAGATCAGAAGATGATGTGGGGAAGATACGGCCTATACTCATAACTGGAGACTGTCGACGACCATTGCGCTTGCAGTCTTTCATTTGATTTACTCGAGAGCCGAAATGCAAATTTACGGCTCCCTCTGATATGGCAGCAGTGCCTTTTGAAAGGTGTCTGCCTCAGACAGAAAGCCACCGTAATTAAACCAGGGTTTGAATTAGACAACAGCAATCGCTGATATCCGCCACGAAGCTTGGTGGGCAAGGATAATTACCGACAAGGAAACCTCATGTAATGGATGTGCTGAAATTCCATTCCACTCATGTGGACAGGACGAATGCTGTAGACAATCTTTGATAGCCAAACCACCCGTCTCCACCCTCTAGAAAACTGCACGGCCAGTGATCCTTTCAGAGGAGGGAACATGCTGTTCAGGACTTTTTCTCCACAGCTACGCTGCTGGAAGTTCAAGTGACTACGGAAATAATGTTGGACTGTGGATCTCACTGCCACAGACCCTTCATAATGATTTGATCATTTTCTCAGAGAGGCTTTTGAGATGTACCGCAACATAAATAAATTATCTTTGAAAACTAAGTTTGTCGGAGCTATCATCATACGTTTGAAGCAGATCGATAGACGTCTGGGTTTGTCTTTAGATTTACCTACCACAACGTTCACATGACGTCTGGTGGTGTAATAGGCAAATGGTTGTGAATTAGTCACTGAATATCTCTTCGTCCGGTAAGCTACGAAGCAGCCTAATATGAAGGGAGAAGGTTCTCATTGAGCGTCAAGTGTATCTCTTTCACGTAACAAAGTAGCTTTGCAGAGTCCACAGGGCAGCCGCCGCAAGACATCATCTTTATCAGTTGGACCCTGTGGACACAGAGAAGTTGGAGCCAGGTCCAGTATAGAACATCTTTACTGTTGAACAAATCCATCCAAAGACTTACTACGCACTTATTTGATAGCCAGATGTAGATCCTATTTCACTGTATAACCGACCTGGTGCTAGTTTGTCTTTGCGTGCGAGGAATTAGTCGAATATACAGTATGCCATCCTTGCAAACCCTAGAAAGTTGGGTTAGGAAAGTTTCTGAAAGGAATCATTTGAATGTTTTCAAATCCCATCTCAATGAAAGTGACGCTCTTGTGGGTCCCATCATGTTCTCATCAATTGAAATCAAACTGGCTATACTGAGCGTGCCAGCCCTTGAGGCCGATGCAATTTCCTTTAAAGGACGAAATAAAAGTTGTGATCAAGCGCAATGAATTCATCATCCTCATGAAAGGCAGTTTCAAACGAAATTCATTGAGACGTCCCGGGAACTCTACAAATACATGTAATGTCTAGCTATTGTAAAAATTCAAATTTCTTCTTGCTTTGGGAGGCGTTAGGTCCTCATATTTTAGTGTTTGATGGGAGTATGAGTCTCGGAGTTCCTTTCATTAGCGTTAATATTTTCTTCGAGGGATGAAAACTTTCAAAACTTTCGTCGCTTTTTCTTTGTTAATCGCATGAGGTGAGAAAACAAACCTATTTAAATAGCTGCGTGCTCATCGCACATGACCATCGCTTCCTGTCTCATGGCCCCCTCTGGCTTTAATCGATCCATTTAAATCTGTCTCTTCCTGCGTCTTTTACGATGGCAACTTTTTGTCACAGTTTCGCAAGCTTTTCTCCACTTTTTGTACACCTGCGATTCCCGTAATAGTGCGCACAACGGGAGAGCAGCAGCGTGTCGGAGAAGCAAAGTGGTGGAGATGTTGCTCTCGCGCCTTGCAAGAAGCGGAAGATTGACGTAAAGCAAGAAAGGAGCGGAGGGTCTGGGCAACTTTCACTAGAGAAATTGCCATCAAGGGCTCAAAGAGGTCGTTGAGGAGGCCGCCGGCGAATTCCCGAACAAGGTCATATACATTCAATGGAAGCTAATGTGCGTCGCCAGAAGTAGTCACGACCGGGTGAAGAGTTTTCCCACCATTATTCTCACCGAGCTTTTTCCACTGCCTCGACGTAAGTTCGCGGTTTTTTGCGGCAGTGCAAAGCCTGCTGAGATTGCGTGGTTGTAAGTGCGTCACACAGGCGCCCAGGAGGATACCGGTCTTGTCCGAAATGACGAAAGTTTCGCCAGCTGAATGGCCCCGCGTCTATAGCGCTCTCTACTTCTGCACCATAAATTTTCTGGAGACTCCAGCGAGGAGTTGAAAGGTTTTTCTGACAGAAACAGGATAAAAAGAAGGATTGTGACAAAAGGCAGTTAAACACGGACCCAACAAGCGTCAGCGAATCTCTGTTGCAGTCTTCTATCATAGAACACAAATTGGCGGCGGGGGCAAAAATCTCATTTCTTTGAAGTCTCAATTCAGATTCTGCACGGCCGGACATTTCGCATCAAAATCAAACGCTGGCCAAAGAGCGTTAGATTTAAAGACCAATGCGCCTGTGGCAGACGGATTCCCAAACATTATTAGCAATGGTGGCCCCGAACGTTCGCGCCGAGTTCAACATGGAGGGAACGGGCTGTCAGATTGGCTTGGTGGTGCCGCCGTCCCTGAGGGATCGACATCAAGCAATTCAAGTCAAGGAAGCTTGCCAATCTTCTCAAAGCACGGAACCGTAGCGTCACCCACGTAAACAAGTTTTCGCCAGAGTGGGGGCACAGGGAGGGCTGTGAACCTCCATGGGAAATGACGTCACCGACAAGAGATACTGTGGCAATCATGAGGAAACGCAGTCTTACGGACACACCGGCTTAATATAGCTTACAGAAATAGTGGCACCGTACTGATTATCTGTCGAGTCCATCTAATATAACGCTATGATGGCTTGTGGCGGTAGGGGCAACGCAAACACACTTGAGTAAACAAATGGTAGGGTCACACGAAACGTTTCCTGTGTTTTTGTTGACCAGAGGGAAAATGAACAGAATAAGAACAGAAGCAAAAACGAGGTAAGAACCGGTAGATCACATTCATTGGAAAATAATGAATCTCTAAGATCTCATTTAAAGACGGGGAAAATCAATGGAGAATCGGGCAAAGAAGGCAAGCCAAATTATGTACAGCAGGTGCAAGATCTTTTTAAAAACCAGAAGATGGAGACGGCACTGGACGTGAACCATACAGGCTTGTCATGGATAAGCTTGCAGAACCACGAGATGTCGACAAGAACTGGACGGCAAATCCCAAAGGAGGAGAGCAAGAAGACCAATAGGATTGTGTGCGTTTGGAAGCATAATCATATCATTGAGACTTGGGAAGAGCTGGATCAAAACAACTAAGAAATCCGAGAGAAAAAAGAAGCCTATGACCTTTCTATTTAGCTTGCAAAATAACATGTTCTATGTCCGAAAGAGACAAACTGGGTCATTGAAGGTGAAGAGAGTGAAAACATTCAAATGTAGTGAAAATTTATGTAAAGAAAAAATGGTGATGAGTATTTATTCTTTTACAAATCTATTAATTTTGACACAATTAAGCATTATCTGTGAAAATGAAGACCTTTCCAAGTACCTCAATTTCGTGGGGATCTACAACCCATGGTGAACTTCCCTTCACCTCTCAACCCGTCCATCTTCCTCACACTCTTCAGAGGAGATCCCAGACCAAAGAGCTGGCGACGTCGACTCTAACTCCGGCCCCACTAAAAGACATCTCGCTCTGGAGTGGTGAGGACGCAAACACCTCCAAGTCAATCCCCTGATTGACTTTGTGCAGGGAGCGCCACTCTGGGACTGCTGTTCGGAAGTCCCCGGCCGCTTTGGCAATCGATCTCTTCCTTCCTCTTCATTCCAGGCACGTCTCTGTCCACCCGAGAAGGCTGGTGACTGAGGTCTCCTCTCCACGGAGGTTTCATGGCCGCCTGACCTTTTTCCACACCTGATTAGAGTAGAGTGACGACTCCTCCCGCTCCAGCTGTGTTCCGAGTCAGACTGAGGTACCCACGGTGATAGATGGTGCAGTAATGCAAACTAGCCATGTAGTCTTTTCAGGCGTGGAAATGGCTATGTGTTTTGTTGGATGTGTGTGTATGTGTGTGTGTGTGTGTGTGTGTGTGTGTGTGTGTGTGTGTGTGTGTGTGTGTGTGTGAGAGAGAGAGAGAGAGAGAGAGAGAGAGAGAGAGAGAGAGAGAGAGAGAGAGAGAGAGAGAGAGAGAGAGAGAATTACATGTGTTTCCATTTCAGAGACAATTTTGAGTGAGGTCAAGCGGACAGACGTTCAGTGCAATAAAAAGTCAGCATGGACTTCATCTGCTCTATGACAGTGTTCAATAATATAGTCAGGATGGGTGTGCGAGTTTTGTTGACGCCCTAGATCTTCGAATGACACTAATGAATAATCATATGAAGAGGCGAAATCTGCTATCAACATTATACTAAACTTTCTGTGGTCTTTACAAGCACACACTTTTTAAAGATATACATACTGTTCCAATGCTTTCAAGGCATTTGTCCTTCTAGGGTCATTCCTACGTATTTGGGGAAATGTCTAGGCAGGAATCAGCCGTGCGCAACATGTTTTGCCGCATTAGAGTTTATGTCATCCCTGGACGAACGCATAAAGGCCCCAGATATTGAGAGATGTCCAGCTCTCAGATCAAAGGTGGAGCAAATGCGGCGTAGTACATCATTTGTCCTGACTTGTACTCCGTGAAGTAAAAATGTCTGCGAGCATGCTTTGGGGTTGGACGATGTGCGAGGAGCAGTGCCGTGGTTCTATCCCTGGGACGGGAAGAATTTGGGTTTATTAAAATATCTTGAAAATATCATATTGGCTGCAATCCTGTGTCGTAAATGTGTCCATTTGTGTAATTCTGTCTGTGCGTGAATGATACTTGGTGAACATCTACGATGCACCTACCCCTCTGTATGACTGCGTTAGCTTTGGTTCAACGTCTACGACGTGCCAAAGCGAAAAACAAAAAAAGTATTAACAGGAACTTCCCTTCTCTTCCAACTTATCTACAATGCATACCAGTTCCTGGGATCCCCCACCCCCAGTGCACTCCCCTCTTGCGTGAGTACACGGTCAGCCCCTCAGCCTCTACTCGCTTGTTGAAACCATGTCTTTAAACAGGCGGAGATGGGCGAGCATGCTTTGGGGTTGGACGATGTGCGAGGCACAGTGCCGTGGTTCTACCCCTGGGACGGGAAGAATCTGGGTTTGTTATAAAATCTCTTTCTCCATCTTTTTCTCTGTGTCTTTGTTTCTGTTTAAACTGATTATGTATCTATCCTTCTGTCTCTCCGTCGGTCTGTCTGTCTCTTCGTTAATTTGTCCTCCATCCGCCTGCTTCTCTTTCTGTCATGGGCCTATCGTCTGACATTCCGTCTGTCCGCATGTGTGTGTCTGTCCACTAATTGCTACCTGTCCATCCCTTTGATCTTATGTCCGTTTCTCCATCCATTTCTCACCCCACCCCACCCACCTCTCTCCGTCCGTCTGCCTGCATTCCTACCTGCCCGCCCGCCCATCTGTCTGTCTGTCTGTCTCTCTCTCTCTCTCTCTCTCTCTCTCTCTCTCTCTCTCTCTCTCTCTCTCTCTTCTCCTGTTCTCTCTACAGTATTGCCTGGAATCCCCTGCACCTGCAACCAATATCCGTCACTTGCCTCACTGACAGCGTGCGGTCGGTCAGTGCACTTAGGGTAACTCCGCTGTCTTTCCCGCCTTACTTACCGATAATGGTGTATACTTGATCTCTCTGCTTTATGACATAAGATTGGTGAACTCTTGGGAGCAATTAAAGATGCAAGTGGGAGAAGTGTTCACCACTCGAAGTCGAGCGGACGCGTTTCTTTTGAGCTCCGTTGTTGCAAAGAATTTCCGCGGCATTCAGCCAAATTTCTTCGCGTTGGTGTATAAACCGAACAGACCTGGCAAGAGGTATCTACGGTAGACCTTTTTGTTGTAATATTTGTTTGATCTAGCCCCTTTTTTGGAACCACTTTTTCTTGGGATAAGCGACATTGAGAGAGGTTGGGAGCGAGTAGCAGCTCAGACATGTCGTCCAGGGACGATAAACAAGCAGCGTGTGTGGAACCCGTGTTCCTCGTGTGTGCTCAACTACCCACCAACGATCAAAAAAACTTTTACCACGTCAGAAATGTGTGCAGCTGCAAAAAATGTGTACGATTCCATGCTTGGGGCGCAAAGCATTGGAGGCCTGTGGAGACTGTATCCGACTAAGCGCGAACGCAGAGACAACATTATCGTGCAAGGTATCATTTTGCGAGGTATACGTGTCACCGTACGTGATCGCAAAACCCATACATAGTCACAACAGCCGACGGTGCAATCAGGGAAAAACAAACGACCAAGGTTATCGTCGGAAATGTACCGCTTTCGTTTGACGACGAGGAAATCGTCAATGTACTGAAATCCATGAGGTGCGAACTGAGATCACATATATTTGACGAGCAAGATGATTGTGGCAAACTCAGGCGATGGAAGACTGGCCGCTGGTTCGTGTATGTCACCATGCAAGCAAACCACTGCCGATACAGTTGGTAATTGGCCCATTCAAGGGGACGGTCTACCATCGCGAGCAGAAGCAAGCTGCTACTGCAGAGGCATCGTGCAGCAAATGTTTCAGAAAAGGCCACTCTTTCTCCACCTGCCCGTATCCAATCAAGTGTCGACAGTGCTACAAAGATGGACACAAGGCAGGAGACATGAAATGCAGCCTTACTCCCGAGATGCATGAAGACAACCCTCAGGACGAAGTGAGAGAAGAAGAAACTGCAAGACCAGTCTGGATGATGAAGCCATCATCAACCCCCCGCAGAGGAAGATCAAAAATCCGCAAGCGCCACGACGGAACAGTAAGTGTCGCTACCAGGCGAGAGGGATCGTCTACGAAGAGACGTCGCCCTGAGTCCGGGAACAGCTTCCCAAACACGAAGGATCCAGCAGCCAGCCTCATTGACACAGATCCTTCGGTAACGTAGACGTGAGCGGGAATCGTCTGTCTCAACAAACTCTGACCCATGCTTTCTCCTCGGACTTTGAATAGAAACTAGGTTTGTCCCATGAATCCTGTTAAGATTCTAACTGTGAATGCCAGAGGGCTAAAAGGTTGTTTCAAAAGACTCTCTTTGTTTAATGAAATAAGAACACTAAAGTGCGACATTGTGTGCCTACAAGAGATCCATGTTACACCAAGAGATTCTCAACAGTGGGAAAAGGAATGGGGTGGTCAGCTCGTGTATGTGCAGGGAACAGGCACATAAAAAATTAGCCCGCAATCTCGGAGTCGTGTTTAACTCCGAGATGGACTTCTCCTGCCATATTACACGTGTGTGCCAGACATGCAATTTCCATCTGCTAAACATCAGCAAGATTAGGAAATACCTGACGCAGCCTGTCATCAAGACTCTTGTCATCAGTCTGGTCCTATCCAGGCTTGACTACGGGAATGCTGTATTGTACGGCATTCCATCAAAACACCTGGATCGACTCCAGGTCATCCAGAACAGAGCAGCGCGCCTCATCCTTGGAGGCAGGAAGGACTGTCGAATGACACCACTGCTCCACAAACTTCACTGGCTTCCTGTTAGGCAGCGTATAGCCTTCAAGATCCTCACTAAAACCTTCGAGTGCTGCCAGACCATTCCTACCGCCCCATTGTACCTGCAGCAGCTGCTCTCCCGACACTGCCCCCCTAGAAATCTGAGGTCTGGTGCTTCTCATCTCCTCAGGGTGCCACCGACAAGGTCTTCGTCGGGGGATCGAGCTTTCCGCTCTGCTGCAGCAGTCCTATGGAATCAACTGCCAGAGGCGTTGCGTCAGGAGCCAAAGCAGAAGAATTTCAGAGGAAGCCTCAAGACTTGCCTTTTCCGCCAAGCGCGTCTTGCTGACTAGGGGATCCTAGTCGACCCCTACTAGGGACATCCTAGAACCATGGAAAACTCGTGACATTTTTTGAGTGTGTGCATGCGCCACTGAGCAGCCTTTGGGCTGGAAGTGCGCGCAATATAAGTACATTATACATACATTATACATACATCAGAGGTTAGATGATCTTATTTGCTAAAAACACACCTCTTGCTGTTGAGGTTATTCATAAAGAAAACAGATATATAATTCTTCAGTAAAGTCAGAAGAAATCAATTGTATCATTTGCAATATTTATGCTCCAAATAATGAAAGAGAAAAGATACGTTTCTTTAGTAAGCTCTCACTGCTCCTAACAAAATACGACTGCAACAGCCT
>JAWQFJ010032240.1:57500-72697 GCA_034096865.1 Theodoxus fluviatilis | reverse complement strand
CTCTCTCTCTCTCTCTCTCCCCCCCCCCCCCGCTTTAAGGTCATTGCAACATCTGCCTCGGCCTCCACATTCAAGGGCAGTCAGCTGTTGTAATTTACATGGAAGGCGTTTGTTACAATCTGCATAGACGTGAATTCCTATACACTGATACAGAGAGCTCCCTGCAAACGGTGATGTGCTGTTGTCTATTTTTTACCTTTACACACTTCCTATGTCTATGAAGATGCCATGCAAGGTGACAGAATGAAATAAGGGTGACCAGTGTGAAAACTTAGCGTAGGCAGATCTCACGCACCTTACACGAATGAATGGAGAAATTTTTAAAGCTACACAGAGATATTCATATCTCACTGACTGGGGCCTCATTACAGTAACACGTACATGTACATTCATTCCCCTCCACAGATCTGTGAGCCTCTTACTCAATACATGCACATATATGTTCACTCCTCCTTTTGGGATGAAAAGAAAAGAAAGATTTGTAAGTCGCCCCGAAAGTAATTAACTTTACGTGGCTTAGAACTAAACAAGGCCTAAGAAATGACTAAAAAAATGTTGGCAGCAAATGATAGGGAAAATATACAAAATCCATGCACCACTGCTTTTACCCTAGAATTGTAAACAACATGAAGCAGGATTGCTAGAACATCGGACAGTACTGTTTACCTCGTCTGTAGCCTTTGTTTCATGTGATACAAGCAAGGACAAGGACACACCACAGAAACACAGTATGAGATGTGAAGGTATTGCAGGCAAATCCATACTACACAAAGAGACGCTAGGTCAAAGAATGAGGAAGAAGTTTGTCCTAGTAATGTGGTGGTAGTGGGGTGGTCATTACCTCCCTTGCAAATCATCGTGGCACTGACCAGGCAACCACGTGTTGCCCGCTTCTACATCCAAGGGTCCGTAACCCAGCCTAGAATTTTGAGATTCATGACCATAATTCATGCTGATTCACGCTCTCCTCTACGTATGTGTGAGTGATAAAGAGGGAGGGGATGGACGGACGGACAGAGAGAGAGAGAGAGAGAGAGTAATCAAAAGGAATCGAAGACAAGGATTGTGAGCGGAAAATTCCAGGAGAGCATGCTTGTCTGTCTGTGTGTCTCTCTTTGTATGTGTCTGTCGGGCTGTCTGCTTGTGTGTCTGCTTCTTTGTGTGTCTGTCTGTCTGTCTGTGTGTCTCTCTGTCTGTGTGTGTGTCTGTCTGTCTGTCTGCTTGTGTGTCTGCCTCTCTGTGTGTGTCTGTCTGTGTGGTTGTCTGTCTATTTGTGTGTGTCTGTGTGGTTGTCTATCTTTTTGTGTGTGTCTGTGTATCTGTCTGTGTGTTCGTCTGTCTGTGTGTCCGTCTGTATGTCTGTCTGTCTGTATGTCTGTCTGTATGTCTGTCTGTCTGTGCGTATGTCTGTCTGTCTGTGTGTGTGTCTGTGTGTCTGTCTGTCTGCCTGTGTATCTGTCTGTCTGTGTATCTGTCTGTCTGTGTGTGTCTGTCTGTCTATGTGTGTGTCTCTGTCTGTCTGTCTGTCTGTCTGTCTGTCTGTCTATGTGTGCGTCTGCTTGTGTGTCTGCCTCTGTGTGTGTGTGTGTGTGTGGTTGTCTGTCTCTTTGTGTGTGTCTGTGTATCTGTCTGTGTGTCTGTTTGTCTGTCTGCCTGTGTGCCTCTCTCTCTCTCTCTCTCTCTCTCTCTCTCTCTCTCTCTCTCTCTCTCTCTCTCTCTCTCTCTCTCTCTCTCTCTCTCTCTCTCTCTCTCTCTCCCTCTCTCCCTACACACAACACACCCACCCACCCACACACAAGCGCGCATGCGCACACACGCACACGCGCGCACACTGACATACAAAGCACATACCACTACTACCGCCGGCACCACCGCCGTCCAAGAGCACTTCCATGGTAAACCAGGGATATGTTCCCACCTGTGATTAGGCTCCCCCCTCTACATTACTTGCATGCCGTGGCCACGCAGTGAGACATGAAGAGGGAGTACCCAAGCTCACACTGCCGTGCAGTTTCTAGTTACTAGTGCTTGACCTGGGTTCTTCCCTGGCCGCCTAGAAAGTTGTCGTGTCAGGAAACATTCGTAGTTGTTGAAATGTAGGGCTGAAGGAGACTCACAAATTGATCGGGTGCTCTTTCTTTTTGCTTCATTTTTCCCCAAGTGCCATTCATGATGTTGAGCAAAAGTAAAATCCACGTTTGAAGAAACGTATTTTACCTGCAATCAATAGTGTCTCCTTAGTTTTCATCTGCTCTGAGGCATGAAGTAGCTTTGTCTCTGAAATAACCATTTGACTAGTGTTTTAAGAGTTTGACATGTGTTTTCCTCTGTTATGGTGCCGTTTGTTCCAGGCATTTTGGTTTATGTAATTGCAGTGTTTTGATAAATGTTTTCCCTGACACGCACAGGGGACTTTTCTCGGCGGGCCATGGAACGAACCCAGGTCATTAGCCTAGTACACTAAGAACACTGCACGGGCTAGTGTGAGCTTGCGGTACTCGCCGCTTCATGCTCACTGCGTGGGCCACGGCCATGCAAGTAATGGTAGAGGGGGGAGCCGTAATCACAGTGATGGGAACATATCCTTGGTTTAGCCATGGAAGTGCTCTTGGACGGCCGGTGGGGTGCCTGGCGTGGAAGTAGTGGTATGTGCTTTGGTAGTGTCAGTGTGCGCGTGCGTGTGCGTGTGTGTCGCTCATGTGCGCGGCTTGCTGGGTGGGTGGGGTGGGTGTGTGTGTGTAGGGAGAAAGGGAGAGAGAGATAGAGAAGAGAGAGAGAGAGAGAGAGAGAGTCGAGAGCGAGGGAGGAGCGAGCGCGAGAGAGAGAGAGACGAGAGAGAGGCGGAGAAGAGGCACTACAGGCCGACAGACACCAGACACACAGACACGATACCCAGAACACACACAACAGAGACAGATCAACCACACACCACACATCCCAACACCCGAAGGCAGACACTACAAGCAGACGCCCACATAGACAGACGACAGACAGACCGACAGAGGACAGAGACCCACACATAGACAGACAGACAGACAGACCAGACAGACACACAGACGACAGAACACGACAGACAGACAGACACAGACGACAGACACAACAGACACACAGACAGACAGACAGACAGACAGACAGACAGACACACAGACAGACAGACAGACAGACAGACAGACAGACGACACACAGACAGACACACAGACAGACCAACACTCAGACAGATTGCACGACACGAACACAAAAGATAAACGACCACACATTATATCAAAACAATAGACAAGACAACCATACAATGACACAACACAGGAATAGGCAGACACCCAAGCAGACAGACTTATAGACAGACAGACCACGTCACCGCCAAGAACCCCACAGGAACCGAGAGCACACAACAAACAGACCACAGAAAACAGAACACAGAAGCAGCACACAACCATACAGACACCAACAAAGAGAGACACACAAGACAGACAGACAAGCAGGCTCTCCGGAATTTTCCGCTCCACTCCCTTGTCTTCGGATTCCTTTTGATTACTCTCTCTCTCTCTCTTCTCTCTCTGTTCCGTCCCGTTCCATCCCTTCTACCTCCCTCTTTATCACTCACACATACCGTAGAGGAGAGCGAGGTGAATCAGCTTGACATTATGGTCATGAATCTCAAAATTCTAAGGCTGGGTTACGGACCCCTTGGATGTCAGAAGGGGCGGCAACACGTGGTTTGCCTGGCTCGTGCCACGATGAATTTGCGAGTGGAGGTAATGACCACCCCGACTACCACCACATTTACTAGCGGACAAACGTCTTCCTCATTTCTTTGACTCTAAGCGTGCTCCTTTGTGCTCGTCATGGATTTGCCTGCAATAACCTTCACATCGCATACTGTGTTGTCTGTGGTGGTGTGTCCGTGTCCGGTGAATGCTTGTAAACACATGAAACACAGGCTACAGACGAGGTCAACAGTACTGTCCGATGTTTCTACGCAAGCCTGCGTTCATGTTTGTGTACAATTCTAGGGTTCTAAAAGCCGTGGTGGATGGATTATTTCGTATATTTTTCCCTAGCATTTTGCTGCACACATTATAATTTTAGTAATTTTCTTAGGTCCTTTGTTTTAGTTTTCTAAGCGCACGTAACAGGTTAAGTAGCTTTCTCGAGGCGAGCCTACAAAAATCTTTCTTTTCCTTTTCATCCCCAAAAGGAGGAAGTGACACATATATGTGCTATGTCATTGACGTAAGAGAGGCTCATCTCAGCAGTCTGTTGAGGGGAATGAATGTACAGGTTACGTGTGTACTTGTAATGCGGCCCCCGTTCAAGGTGGAGAATAAGTAAGATCTCTGTGTAGCGGATCACTGCTACATTGAAAAATCCTCTCCATTCATGTCGGTGAAGGTGCGTGAGATCTGCCGACGCTAAGTTTTCAACACTGGTCACCCTTATCTCAGTCTGTCACCTTGCATGGGCCTCTTCAATAGAGCATAGGAAGTGTGTAAAGGTAAAAAATAGACAACAGCACATCACCGTTTGGCCGGGAGCCTCTCTGTATAGGAATTCACGGCGATGTGCAGATTGTCCACAAACGCCTGCCATGTAGAATTCACAACAGCGGACTACGGCCCTTGAATGGTGGTAGGGCCGAGGCAGATGTTGCCCAATGACCCTTAACAGCGGGGGGGGGGGGGGAGAGAGAGGAGAGAGAGAAAGAGGAGAGAGAGGGGAAAGATAGAGAGATAGAGAGAGCAGAGAGAGAGCGAAAGAGACAACGTAGAGATAGAGACGAGAGGAGAGAAGAGAGAGAGGAGAGAGAGAGGAGGGAAAGAGAGAGAGAGAAAGAGAGAGGAGCAGAAGCGAAGACAGAGAGGGAGGGAGAGAAGAGAGACAGACGAGAGAGAGAGAGAGCGGCCAAGAGAGAGAGGAAGAGAGGAGAGAGACGAGCAGACAAGAGGGAAAGAGAGACAGGGAGAGAGAGAGAAAAAGGAGACAGAAGAAAGAGAGAGAGAGAGAGAGAGAGAGAGGAGAGATGAGAGACAGACAGAGACAGAAACAGAGAGAGACAAGACAAAGCAGAGCATGAGATAGAGGAGGAGAGGGGGGGGAGAACAGGGACAGAGAGAGAGATGAGAGAGAGAAGAGAGAGAGAGAGGAAGAGAGAGAGAGAGAAGAGAAGACAGAGACCAGAAAACAGAAAAGAAGAGACAGGACAAAAGAAAGATAGAATATGAGAAAGGGGCGGAGGAGACAGGAAAGAGGAGAGAGATGATGAGAGAGAGAGAGAGGAGACAGAAAGAGACAGAGGAAGAGGAGAGGGAGACGAGAAGAAGACAGAAAGAGAGAGAGAGAGAGGGAAGAGAGGACAGAGACGACACTAGAGAGAGAAGAGAGCAGACAGAGAGAGAGGAAGAGAGAGAGAGACAGAGAGGAGAGAAGAGAGAGAGAGAGCAAGAGAGAGAGAAAGAGATGTTGACGACAGTCACCGTCCACGGCAAGCAGCCTCAATCCATACCAATATGCTCACTTACCCAAGCTCGCAGTTTTGCTCCATGCAGTCAAACACACCATGAACACACAAAGCAAGACAACTACACACACACATTCTCAGCTCAAAACAATGGTTTTCTTTATTATCAAGATTTACACACTGCGTGTATTGCGATATTTACACGGACAACCCGGCATGAAGGGGATCTACAAGATCAAATCCCACGAAAACTCACGGAGTATGATATCCACGATGATGTTTGCAACTTACAGCGACGCGGTCGCCGTCGCGCATGTCTCGCACACAAACACTACAGTATCCATCCAATGTATTTACTGTGCATGACCGATTCGTCGAGTGTAGACACACCTATCTCTGTCCACCTGTTGAACGACCCTTAGAGCACGCAATGATATCACGACCGACAAACCTACGCCAACTGTTTGACTCGCTGATCCGCCGAAGTATCGTGCCTGGGAAAACGCTGAGGAAACTGATTCCCCAACATGCATGGTGCTCGATGGCGAAAACAAAATCTATGCACCAAGACTGAGGATCAGCATGTGCATCCAGCACTTTTTGCCTCCTACTGGCAACGATCCACATCGCTCAGTCATGACCACCGAGACTATAACACCAGTGACGTGCTTACACAAGCTATCTGGCTCACTGCTCTGCTGTAGACGGGCCACCGGGGGGGGGGGGGACAACAGAAGCCAGCGAACCCGACACACCTTATTAACTACCACTCAACTACTGGATAGTACCACATCTGGTCCTATCAACTCTATGCACTCTACCACACGCACTCTACTACACTGGCATGCCTGACGAGGAGAATCCCACACTGCTCAGGTGGAACTGGTTCCACGAGCACGATGGCCAGAGACCTTATGATCAGCAATCGAGGCCCTAAATGACCCAGCCATTAGCTTTGCCAAGACAGAGACAGAGTGGTACGCTAAGACACACCCCACTGGATTTGTCAGGCGAGGCAACCTGAAGCCAGCTGGAAGAAAATACAGCCATTTGCTTGGCAGCAAACTGCAGTTAACCACAAACGCACGATCAATACAGGGGTGGGGGAAAAAACTATTGCTCAACATTGATACAGGGAGCGGCAGTCTTAATTTGAACTGAGCGAGAGAGAGGATGCACCTAAGCGTCGACAGCGCGTTTGAATGATGCGATTTCGTGGCAAGTATAATCTTCCAATTGTTCGACAAAAAATGACAACTAAAGGGCGTGTGCACTTTTGATTTAGTGCAAGTATGACCCTATTCAGAGTTAAAGACAGAATAGCATGCTTCTTGCTCATCCCTCCTCCCAGAATGAAGATATATCGAGTCTAATTAGGGTTGAAAACACTGCTTCCGACACTGTAATTTCAGAGCCGCTGCAGTTTCTTCGTGATAGTCATGGAAAAACTCGCTGTAAGATTATAAGTAAAATCGAGGCGAATGGAGTGTCTGAAAACAGGGTTTCAGGACGCATCTGAGAAGGCTATGGAAACACCCAGATCTACTACCGCCACATGGAGGGAGAACGCAAAGCATGCCAAGAACGAGGAAGTCAGAAGGCCAGGGAAACAAACAAATCATTCAGGGTTTTAATGACTACAGCCACAAATGGCCTCACCTAAACTATGCAGGTTTCAATGAAAAGACAAGGAAAGAACAAGAAAAGACAAGAATGTAAGTGAGAAAACAAAAAACGAGGAACAGGCTATTCAGTACAACTTAAAGAAAAAGGAGGAGCAGCGAGAACAGGAAGAAGAAGAATGTGGTATGGCAGAACCAGGAGCACCAGACGAGCTGAAGTGGCGGGAAAGTGCCACGAGCACTCCACTGCAAACAAGGACTGCGACCTTTCTAACAGAGGCAAGTTGTCACTCACGCACTAAAACTGTAGCGACACGCAGCTAAAAATGGAAGCACCGAACTTACAGGATCATTCATGAGCTTGATGGCTGAAGCTTCTGAAGATATATTAAAAGCAGACAGGATTGCACTGGCGAAGGTGAGTACGGCAGACGAAAAGCGAACAATGGAAGCAGAGCAGAATTTGATGAGGCAGCAGGTTTTCTGTAAAATAATGAAGGCTTAAGTTTTCATGAGGCCGACGGCGCCAATCACACACTGGTGATGCAGGAATAGAGAGGAGCATCCAAGCAAGTGACTGCAGTAGACAAGCATGGTGGAGGCAGACAGGAAATACAACAGAAGCAAACAGGTGACAGGCAGACAGCAGAGAAGGCAGATGCAGAAAAGCAGGCGACACAGACAGATAGAACATTGGGGAAGCTGACACAGGCGGGAAAAAGGGCAGGCTGACACCGTCTGGCTTGGCACCTGGAGAGCGGCCAACACCTGTAATGACCCTTTGATCTCTCCCCTCGACCTGACCTACTTCCTGCGATGGCCACGGTCACACCACGTAGTGACGGGCTAGGTCCGTGTCCCTTCCCTCGCCCCACCTACTCTACTTCCTCTCTCAAAGTCCTCAGTCTAACTGCATCAGAAATACAAGTGTTTACAGGTCAGTTTCAATTGACGTCAGCAGGACCTTTTCAAATTGCCTTCCCCCTCGCACGGTCCCTAGACCAAGCAGTGCTGAGAAGCCGGCCATTTTAACCTGAAGTGAGGACCAGCGCAAGATACTAAGCTTTTGTCACAATGTAGGGGTGAACGGCACCTACCGGGAAAGTAGGCTGCGTCTAATTTTGAACAGAGCAGCACTTCTGACCTAGGATGAAGGAGTACTGTTGATATGAGTTCAGTAAAGCGAACCTGGTGCAGCTATAGAATCGAGCATTATCGCGGTGTACGAAACATGAAGTAACAGTTAAATGGATATCAAGTTGCCCCCGCCATTCCATCAATGTTAAATCTGACTTCCAAGTTCCATATATACAAATTGAGGTTTGAATCCTCATTATTCATGCCACGATCCCCAAAAGGCTTGGTTTTCATTTAATTACTACCGTCCCATTCCAACACTGCTAGCGTTGTCATGGCTGCTTCATGCAGTCATGTCTCGATTCACATTATGCGCTAAAATAAATACAAAAATAAACCAACAAACTTCTACCCTTGGGGCACTGACCCATCTTACTTCTGATTATTGTTCAGGTCGACCCTCAGACTATCTTTCCTCACCGGCCAAACAGTGATTTGTCTGCTTCCGAGTCGTCACGGTTCACTAGCTAGCCACAAAGGAGAGATATGAGCTTCAGTCAGTTGATAGGTAAATGGGAGTGTAGTCATCATGGGTGAAGGGGGATGGGGTGGGCAGGGAGGAGTGGGGCCGATGATAAGGGATGAGGGAGTGGGGAATGATGGGAAAATAGGGCGGAGGGGGATGATAAGGAGACGCAGAGATGAAGATGGGCGGCAAGAAAATTAGGGAGATGACCTAGCAATGGATTGATACACAAACTGATGAAGTAATGGAAGGGAGGGGGGGGGGGGGGGTTGGTAATGAAACGGTATGAAAGGCATGACCACAAAAAAGTAATGAAACAGATACAATCATTTTTCAAAACGGATCCAGTCCCCATAACAACTCACATGCTCCTCGAGTCTCACTTGCGTACCTGATTTCTACCACACTGCGGGCGTCACGCTGTGGTGGGATATGGCGAAATTAGTCGCACGGAAAAGGCCTATCTGAACCAATCGCCACTGAATTCAGGTAGAAAGAAAGCTCAATCTTCACACGTCCATTGGAGAGGAGCTTCTAGCACACTGACTGTAATAATCAGACACTCTCACGACTCGAAAGGCATTTGATACAAACCGCATGGCTTCCACATAATGACATAAGTGAGTTCAACGAATGAATTGTTAACACAGGATACGGATCACTAACAATAGTTTTATCCGAAGCCTACTCATGAAAAACATTTCCAAAAGATCAACCAAATATCAATCCCTACATAATCTTTTCACGAGGATAAAACAAAGACAAAGGAACCATGTAGCTTTCTCAATGAACAATTCTTCACAACTGGGAAAGATCAGATGGTTTGAGAATTCATCACGTCCGTATCATGATTACCTACAGACACACGAAAGACACGTCAAGACACACAAGACAACTTACTGTTACTACTACCTGAGCGATTCGACTTCCAGGCCAGGCCAACGTGTCGTCATCCAGCACTGTGCCCTGCCAGTGCCAGCACTGCCGGGAAGGGGCGCGAAAACCACCCAAGCGAGGTCAAGTAACCACGTGGAAATGTCCACCGCCCTCGTTTCCAGCAGCCAGCTCCAAGCTCTCCCCAGTCATCAGGAGGAAGAGCAGGAGGAGTGGAGGAGTAGAGGTGAGGCAGGCGTGAGGAAAGCTCTGGACTGAGCAACTAAGCTGACTTGCGTCTCCTCCGCGAGGAAGCCAAGAACGGGGACTGTGGTTACTAGCTGGCGGTTGTCACAACTCCCACGCTTGCCGCAGTCGATAACAAGATCGGGCGCGTTCGAGTCACTGAGTTCACACACAGACACAGGATCTATAGGCTTCTGCTCACCCATTACTGGTTGTCTCGCCCCTTTCGCCTCCACATTATGTCTGCCCTTCCAGCAGATATCCAGTGGAACGCTCATTCGGCGACCCTGATCCCAAGGCCAAGCTTGTGAAGAGCAAGACCCGCCTGCTGGACAACGACGCTGATCAACCATCCTTCTCGCAAGCTGGCGTGGCCGAAATGGGGGCAAGCGTGCATCGTCAACGCAGGCTAGGCCAACAGCTCTGCCTTGGGAACGAGGCCCAGAAGTGCGTAGTCAAAATCAAGGACGTCAATGACAAGGCCTAAACCAGACCAAAGCAGGTGACGATCGTGCCAAGTCATGCTTGCCAGCTAGAGCAAGCAGGGACAGGGAGAGGACGAGAGAGAGAGAGAGAGAGAGAGAGAGAGAGAGAGAGAGAGAGAGAGAGAGAGAGAGGAAACAAGCTGGCAGGGAAAGAATTGGAGCTGACAGGACTTCCTTACTCGCGTTCAGGACAGCAGAGGTGCGGCCGAGCTGCCGTCATGCCTTTGAAAGACTGCCTGCCTGCCTGCCCGCCTGCCTGCCTGCCTATATGTCTGCCGAAGGGCCGGACACTCCTCTTTAGCAGAATTGACCTGTCGCTACTTGCCTGTCTAGCCCTACACTGATCCATCTTGGTGACTTCATTATTGGTTGGTTGCCATCTGTACGTAGTTTTTTACGTAATGAAGGCTTTTATTAAAGAAAACAGCAAATTTACAATGCATACTTCAATGTCGATGCACGATTCGATGTAACACAACAAAAGAAGGTCATCAAGATACAGCCACGGTGCGTCAGACTGTACGTAGTATACAAAGGTCTACACACAGCTTGCTCGAGCATGGGCTCTGAGTGCGCACAGCATGCACACCATGAATCTGCCCTAAACAGTGAGCTTTAGAGTTACTGCCAGCAATACTTCATGGAACTTTGGGTACAAGACATAAACATGACATTTATAGTTAATTCACATGAATGAACTTTTCGCTGTGAAGGAGAAAACCCCGCCTGAGCAGGAATCGTGACCCCACAGCGTGGTCTTAACTCGTCACAGCATTTTTTACATACCCGGTGTATTACGTAGGCAGCTTCCCCACGCACCAGAACGAATAGAGCCTTTCATCCGTGTCCTCTGACCCCGTACTGTAGGTACGTGACAGTCGCCAGGGTAAATAAACAGCTCTACCCACAGCACAACGCGGTGTCATGACGCTAGATGCTAGAAGGACGAACTGCTGTGTGTGTCCTGGTGATAATGCGAGCACAGCTGCAGGAAAACGCAGTAGTCCCACTTATCCCACTCTGAGAAGAGATCGAGCATGATTACATCACCCCATCGGCCCTTCTGACGGTTTTCTGCGTATCCTGATAAAATACAAGAGTACATTCAAAGTTCACCTCGAAGAGCCGTTGTGGAAGCAAGTCACACGACACCATGACAATCAATCCAGCATTGTCATTCAGTAGGGCCAGATTACAACCGTGCACTCCATCATATCCAACACTTGAACTCTTCTGCTCCAGTTAGACGCGTAATTAAGAATCAGAATGTACACAACATGCGCTACAGGAAACAGCGGGAAATGAACGCTTCCCAGCGAGCGTCCAGCGACTGACATTCGCCGCGCGAAAAGGGTGTTGACTCAGATTGTTGCTCGGTTTGAGGAGGCACGAGGCAGAGCTGCTCTAGGCGGGAACACGAACCTGACTGTGATCGTGACAAGGACACTGGCTGCGCCTTATCCAGGCCACAGTTTAGCTTGTGTACTTGTATGTGTAGGTGGGGAAATACCAATTCATGTACCTATGCATGCATGCCTCTCCTCCTACCTCTTCCCACCCACCCCACCGTACCTCTCACTTCCTCACCCTCCGCACGTTGCTCCAAATACAGGTAGCCAGACCAGCGAGAGCAGGAACTCAAGCGCAGAAGGGGGTGAATACTCAGTAGGAAACACCGCCAGCCTATCGCCAGAATTAAGCCATGTGTTTATGCGTTTTCCCCCAAGACAACACAAACACACAGTAGCACACCACCACGAACAACTCAGCAAAATTTCATATGCAAGGACGGGAGAGAATATAGGGGGAAAGGTGGGGGAGGGAGAGGGTAAAGAGAAAGGGGTATGGGGAAAGTGTCGAGAGGTTCAAAAGGGGAAAAGGAATACCAAGCTAAGGCAGGACTATCTATCATCTTCCCCCCATCCCCCTCCCCTATTTCCTCCAACCCCCTCTATATATCCCATCTCCATTCCTACTGTAAGTAGAGTGGCTATGCAGGCTGCTAAAACACAGATGATTTTGCCCTCGACAATCAATACGTTCGTCTGAGATATTATTGAATGACGATAGATCCCTTGTGAAAGCCAAGATCAGAGTGGGGTTGAGGATGAGAAATGAAGCAATGGGTGTAGTCTATTACGGATCGACTCTAGCATTGTCAGGCAAAAGAAAAAATATGGACGAAGCAACCGCTTTGAGGCTACTTTACTCTCCAATTCTAATCAACACATCACAACACATACAGCGCACTAACAAAAATTAGTCATTTAATTTACCTATCACAGGATCTGATTAACTGCATGCTGAAAGTTTGTTTCCGCTTGATCTGACAACAATGTATACCATGCAACAGGTGTAACATTTGTACACTGTAAGCAAGCACAGAAGAGTGATCGAGACACAATCACAGTTTACATTGGGCTGAAAAGGGCCATACAGGCAGAAAAGATTTGGAGACTCAGCAGGCACAGTACGCAGGCCATGTTAATCCGTCCTGGGGATAATCCAGCCATGGACTCAGCCCAGGCGTCACGCGGGATTATCTCAGTCAGAAAGACCACATGACAAAGCTGGGTTGGAAAAGAGGACGCAGAGAGCGTAGAGGAGGTCCACATCCAGCACAGTACGTGACATCAACGCGCAGCTGGGTACCAGTGCATCAAGCATCCTAAAAGCAGGGAAACAACACCAACAGATGTGAAAGGTGCTACTTTAGACGGTTCACGTTACCAGTGAGTAAAGGACATATTTCGATGGCTAACAGATTTGTGACCGGCCAACATGAAAGCAGTCCTAACTCGCGGAGGGGGATTTGGCGCGACACACACAACTAAGTGACGAGGTTGATCTGCGTCAGTTATATATGTCTACACCAATGCACTCCTGGTATACCAAGTTTTCATGTCATCGAATAATTTGACTGAAAAAATACTTCCCAATGCTTGAGACTATACCGTTTCTTGCAATACCGCGGCTAAGTAGCCATTGTGTAGGAAAACTTCAGGTACCATTTTCTCTCAAAATGGCATCTGACACGACTCATATGTTCAAATGGGCAGAAATTCTACTATGTTGGTCCCACAGTGTTCATATTCACACAAAATTTATCAAAACAGAATGTAGATTTCAGATAGGTATTAGCTTCTCCGAACACCACGAAATCGAGTTAGAACTGGCTTTGGGGTGTCTGGTCACATACAGCACGCAAACCCTCTCTGCTGACTTAATGACAGCTGTTCCGTGGCGACAGGTTAAAGGGGATGGAGATTAGAGGAGACCATTAAAACAGTAGGATTCTAGAGAGAGTGCCTATGGCATAGTAAACAGTTTGAAGCATAAACTCAGCAAGATAACAGCCCAAAAAAGAAGAAGTGGCGTGTGGGTTTGGAAGATATGCGACCACCCCCAGGGACGGAGCTGGAGCTGTGTGCAAAGGAAGAGAAAGGTGGAGATGAGAAGATGAGAGGAAGACCAAAGGGGGAGGGGGGAAAAGTAAGAAAGGCGGGGGTGGGGGTGGGGCTGAGAGGAAGAGTAGGGGGTTGCTCACGTCCCAAGGAGTGGCACACTAAAGCTGAGACGCTAAGTCAAACGTGATGGCTCAGATCAAGATTGATCAGGCCCTTCCACCGTAGTTGGAGGAAAAACTGAGCAGGACGACCTCTGCCACTTCCCTTCCCATCGTTTCCCCATGCGCCATGATTCTATCGGTTTCTGAAAATATTCTGATTTTCGAGAACAAAAAGACGCCGTTTCGACGCTCCCCGTCTAACATAAGTGAATGAAAGATTAAATTACGTCGAGTAATTTCGGCGCACCCAAATGAAATCAAGCTGTCTCCGCATGCACGTCCAGGCAGACGCTGGAGAAGTGAGACCTAGCTGGACTGTCAGTACAAAACCAATTTCGCAGCCAGCACAGTCCGTCAGTCTCAGGGTCCTCTTCTCTCTCTTCTCAATGATCGCGATCTAGTGCAACGTGTTGAAAATGGTTCTACAGTAAGAAATCGATGGACAAACAAGAAGGCAGTAAGAGGTACCAATGGTTCTACTGTAAGAAATCGATGGACAAACAAGAAGACAGTAAGAGGTACCAATGGTTCTACTGTAAGAGCTATGTGTAGAGGTATTGATACCTATTCAAGCTGTACTTCGTTGCATTTCAGTCTCAAACATACACACATATTTTAAAACCTGCGAGAACTCACCACTGTCGTTGATCTATCAGCCTTTTAGTCACTTACAAGTAAAAATAGGGTAGAAGGTGAACCTCTCGATTTCAGAGTCTCATGGTTGAGCGAGCATAGGTACAGGAAACCCCGCTCTAAGGTCAACGTCAAGTACAGCACATGTCTTTGTGCACGAGCTATCTACTTCCACCAGGTAGGCAAGCAGGAGCACTAGAAGCATTGCAGCGACTTGTCCTGATACCTGTCAGGTCATTGACTGGAAGAGTCACATGGTGTGTAAGCAGTGGCAGTGGAAATAGGTAGAGAGTGGGTGGGGGGAAAAGAAAAAGAGAGCAGGGAAACCCTAAGTGGAGGAGGAAGGGAAAATACGGGTTGAGGAGGAAGGGGGAAATACGGGTGGGAGAGAGGAAAAAGGGTGGAGAAAGGGACGTGCAAAGATAGATACAAGAAGAGGGAGTGCAGATATTCAACAAAGACTAGATTGGAAGGATTCCTGGCTACACAAGCCAGCGTGTGTGTGTAGCACCAGTGCTCAGATACGATACGGCGTGGGTGGACGGGCAGAAAGACATACAGAGATAGAGGCAGGCCTTTTCGTGCTAGCTGCAGGACTACCCCGCTATGCAGTGCGCGCAGTGACTGGGAAACAGGGGAACATACCATCAAGAATGGAATGACTACAGACAAGACATGTTGAGGATGTGTACGTGTATATGAGCGTGTATGT
>JAWQFJ010032240.1:30000-55000 GCA_034096865.1 Theodoxus fluviatilis | reverse complement strand
CACCATCTACAACTGACCATAATGTTGGGGTGGGGGTTTGCGTGGGGTGGGGTTTTTTCACTGTGTGTGCATGCGTGCACGCGCGCGTACGTATGTGAGCAAGCATGTGCGCCTATGTTGTAGCAGTGTATTTCAGTACATATCTTTTTTCTTCCGAAGTCACCTCTTTTTATTATCAATCGTTCTGTTATTTCTAGGGCGGCTTCATCCCGCACACAGCTATGGTTGGCAGACCTTCGTATCAGGAGCAGCCATGATACTTATCTCGGGTCCATAGCCCAAGGCCATTACACATGGACAGAATACTGAGTGTGGAACAGAGATGGTCAGGGATAGAAAGATGAAAGGGCTACTGATATGATGAATAGGGAAATGTGGGTTGAATGAATAAAGCAATGGCAGAATAGTTTAGTTATCTACTGTCTAGAAACTCAATATCGCTTTATCATCTCGTGCAAGTTAGAAAATCGCTTACATGGAAGTCCTACACTCTGGTCGGTGAAGAGACTATGATTCCATGCTTACAGAAGACACTTCTTTCACAAGTCAATTTTTCTGGCGGATACATAAATACAAAGTGGCGTTTCAATATGGGAGAACTTCTAAAAGAGTGTCTGCTGTAAATTGTGCGTAGTCAGACATCACTTTTTAGAGATTATAGATTTTAAGAGATCAAAATATCGCAAATCCCAGGGGTGGGAGAGATGGGAGAAAGGTTACAAATCATGTTGATCGAGGAAAAATTGCTGCTACCCTGTCTTGTCACTTTGTCTGGTATGAATGAGTGCATGATTGTGCATGAATGTATAGGTGAACATCGATTGATGCACCTGTTGGTTAAACGTCTTTACGTGCCAACAAGAATGAAAGTTGTGATGTCTGTGGGATCTTCCCAGTATCCATGGTGTTTAGTGTATACCGCAATGACTAAATACGTCAATAAAACAATGCGCTTAGCGTTTCTGTATCTACAACTTTTTTCTCTCGAAAATTTTAACGCCACCACAGTGACTAGTTTTTCTGTTAGGTGTTTACCCGTAAAACACTTCTTTTTAGAGCATGCAGGAAAGTCTAGTTAAGTTGCCTATGCTAAAATCAAGCAAGCAGTCTTACAGCAATTATCACAACTACTTCAATGCCACGATATTTCCAAGTTCGTAAGCCGTCATTACTTTTATGTTCATGATGATATGAAAGGAAAAAAATCGTACTCATGCATATTTGCTCAATAAATCCAGTTAAGATTTATGACAACTAAAAAGCGTGGGATTCAATAAAAGTATTGTGCTAGTCCATAAAAGGCAAATGTCGTAATTCGACATCTTACAAACACCAACGCATTTTACACAGTTTCCGGAAACGAAACGAACTTTCCCCAGTATATTTCAAACTACAAAAAAGACTTAAATTCAAAAGGAGAGGGAATATAGGACAAAACACTGCAATGAATCGGAACTTTGCCACGTTTCAACTTCATCTCCTCGCATGGAAAGCCTGATTTGGGGACAGGCTTCGAGTTTTCTCTGTGCAAGAGCGGGGGTGGAGAAGACGCGGGTCACTGTGGTGACGGGGTGAATGGGAAGGGCACACAATAAAGGGTAAAAGGAAAGAATCAGACTGTGAAGGCCTGGAAGCGCGCTCTAGGCGTGGTGAGCTACACCAAGAGTGGGACTGAAAGGGGGTGGAGTGGTTTTCTAAAGATTGCCCTTGTAAAGAGAACCAAAACGTGAAAAGTGAGGGGGGTCAATGAGAGGTAAGGTAAGGGAGGAGTAGGAGTGGGGTAGGGGTAGGGGTAAGGTTGGGTGTGCGGCAGGGCAGAGCAGAGCAGAGCAGGGCAGGGCAGGGCAGGGCAGGGCTGGGTTTGCTATTGTTGAAACGGTCAGAGTGGGACCCAAGACCAAGCCACTAAGTGTCGCCTGCAGCTTGTCAAGACGAAAGACGATACCATGCGCAAACATCGCCACGTAGTGTATGCGTGTATGTGTGCGTGCGTGCAAGTGTGCGCACATTCGCGCGTGCATGCGAGTGTGTATACGTGTGTGAGCATGTACGCATAGGCGTATAAATGTGTATGGGCGTTATGTGCGGGCATGTGTAGACTTGCATGCTTTGGTAGTATTCACACGCACTAATGTATGGGCGAGCACAGAGGTCAGTCCTTTTGAGATCAAACTGAATTGACATGTCAAGAAAAGGCCTACAGAAAAGTACACAACAGTGTCATGGAGGACTGACTCACATATCAGGACTCATTAGAAGAAGCAGTGAGCTGCAAAGAACATTCTACGGCATCATCGAGACACGGCAGGGGTAATGATCGACTTCTATCAGCGCTGTGGAACTGGAATACATCTTCTGTCTACATAGAGCACTGTTGTAGCATAGCCACTCCCTATGTCTGGATGGAGGGTGGAGAACGGTGATAAATACTGAACAGCAGATTTGTCAGACGCAAACCCTTGTGATTTCATCTATATATACACGTGGTGTTGGTTTAAAAAAAGCAAAATATACAACGATAATGAAACCTGTTGCGGCTGAATGTACATAAAGCTGCAGGAGCGAGATGCCAGAAAATGCGAGTAAAGTTTCTGACCTGACATGTGCCTAAGTCGAGCTTCTGGAATCATTTTTCTAGCGTACCCTAGAGTTTGGAGGAAAGCTGCAGCATCAAAATTACTTAATTTATAGTTTTAAAGAAATACTCACCTTTTTGTGGGGTCTGAAAAGCACATAATTATATATTATTATATGTGGATTGAACCAGGGATCTGAATTTCTCACCGCATTGTAACAGGTACATAATGCATATTTCTCAAAATGATTGAATATATGGTAGTCGACTACAATCTGATATAACTTTATTTTGAGTTTTCCGACTTCTACAATTCTTGCGCCAATTTAAAGCTTTTGTTTTGCAATTTTTCATAATACTAATAAAATCAAAATCTTTAAATTCGACTGTGAATCTTTTGCTGGACCAGGTCACACATGACAATAGATATTATTTCACAACCAATGGAACTTTGATCAAATGAAAGCATTGATTGCTTGATGATCATGCCATGAAACCTGGGGTAAGAGAAAGAAGAATGAGCATAAGGGTGGAGGGAGAGGTAGAGAGGGAAAAGGAGGGGGGGGGGGTGCAATGGAAGGGAGGAATTTTTAAATGTTGATTGTGATTGTTTTTTGTTTGTTTGAGCTGATTAATAAAGGTCATCTGAATCTGTACTTTACCTCTGGTACGCTTATTCATCAGGTCTAAAAGCAAGTACAATAATCTCATCTCATCTCTGTCCAAAACAGGCATGTCATCTCTGTGCAGCACAGCTCCAATGCGAACAACAGACAGCGGGAGAGTTCCACTCTTTGTCTGGGCTGCCCGCTGTGACAAGGTGAGGGGGAAAGGTCCAAATCCACATCTTGTCACTCAGCAGATTCAAACATGGCAGGTGTCTCGCGTGATTTTCAGGTTCTCGAGGGCTGGGTGGGGCTGGAGGAAGAGGTGAGGAAAATAGGAGGGGGAAAGTTCTGAGATCGAGAGATAGGAAAGAAGAGAAAGAAACGTGGGGGGGGGGGGGGGGGGGGCAGGGGAGGGCAGGGGGGGGGGGGAGAGGGAGAGGGAGAGGGAGTGAGAGAGAGAGAGAGAGAGAGAGAGAGAGAGAGAGAGAGAGAGAGAGAGAGAGAGAGAGAGAGAGAGAGAGAGAGAGAGAGATTCTGCCTCTCTGAGGCTCCACATACTTGTATATAGATTTACGGAATTTTGGCAGGGAGGTAATCCAGATCTAGTACACACCCAAGGGAGAGTACAACAAGCAAGCAGTTAAATAAGCAACAGTTTTGCAGGGAGCAGAGTCGACCAGAGATGGAAGGCGAGTTTGCAGCAAATGTTAATGAACGAAGGTCACACTTAGCCTGAAGAGAGGGACTCGCTTTTACAAGTCAGCAGTCCTGCAGTGAAGAAAAGACCTTCTATCTTCACCCAATACGGTCTGGGTCCTTCCTTTCTCACTATACAACGCACTGGTACCCCCAGCGCCACTTCAGTCTTATCAGATCAAAGTAAGGTCACGCAATGTAAACAAGCACACTTCTATGAAAAGGGGACTCTCATCCCTGACACCATGCAACCAGCCAGTAATAAACAAGACCTGGTGACATAGGACACATAAATGCGGCCACACATTCTCCCAACGGTTGCACAACACTGTAATCACTGTTGGTAACTATGAACTTGCAAACAGGAATATCCATAATCTAACCAATGAAGAACACAACACTGCTACAGACAGCCACAGAGACACAGATAGATAGATAGATAGATAGATAGATAGATAGATAGATAGATAGATAGATAGATAGATAGATAGATAGATAGATAGATAGATAGATAGATAGATAGATAGATAGATAGATAGATAGATAGATAGATAGATAGATAGATAGATAGATAGATAGATAGATAGATAGATAGATAGAGAGAGAGAGAGAGAGAGAGAGAGAGAGAGAGAGAGAGAGAGAGAGAGAGTCAGGGAGCTCTTATGGCAATGAGAGAGGGGGAATCTTAAATCATGGTTCCCACTCTCCAATCTCTCTATGATGCAATGGTTCTGGGCGTAGGCTTTTGTACTCGTGAAGACACAGTCTCCCAATTGCTTATGACAGTCAAACAGATCCCAGCTCGTATTTGTAGTGGTTCACGTTCCAGGGGTGACATGGTGGATACCCTCAATAGTTTTCTTCAGTTCCCTGAGGTGGTCTCATTTGCATCAGTAATGATATCAGTTTTGTTTTGACTGACCAAAAGCCATCCGTGGCTGTAGCTTCTTCAGATCAGCTCACTGGAGACAAGAGAGAACTTGCATCTCTTTATTAAGGCCGACCGCCCGTTACTTGTGACAAAGAAACGTATCAAACCATGTTTTCTCTGACATTGAACGACAGATTACAGTCCTAATATTCTTAAACCATAGAAGTTCTAATGGAGGTCTCCTTCTCCCTCAAAATCAGTGCATAGTGGATGAACATCCCCACGTCTCTTGTTTTTGCGGGATCTGTTCCCTCGATCAGATGTATGCAACTTTTCTGTGCATTGCGTGTTATATGCAGACTCATAAACTTATCTCTGAGCTCCTTGTAGAGGAGGCAATACAAAAGAAAATGCTCTTCATTTTCTGTGCTTCTACAAAAAGCGCACATGGTATCCAGGTGTTGTCGATTTGTGAACTTTTTGTTCGTCTGCAGATTATTTATTCCGAAACGGAATCGCACAAAAGAGTCCCGGATTTTCTTGATAGTAAGATGAAATAAATAATCTTCTATTCCAAGATGATCTTTGAATGAATAATACCATTGGTATCTAACACTGGTAGTAAGTTTTTTGTGCCATGTTTGATGGAAGCAGTTTCTTAGCTTCAATTGCGTCAAAAAACCTTTCATTTCTAACTCCCTCGTTTTGCCAGGCATAAGAAAAACCATACTTACATAGTACGTTTTGGATGCGTTTCACCCAATTGAGGTTCTGAGCAATTTTAGAATTTTTCAGCATAAGGTAAACCTGTTTTGGGAGTCGAGTGGATGGCATTGCAGACAATTTGAGCCAATATTTGACAGCTCTGGTGGTATATGAAACCGACAGAGGATATCGACCTAGATCTCCATAGACCATACAATTTGGTGTACGTGTATCTAGCCCTAAAATCCTTTTACAGGCAAACGTATGGACTTTTTCAATGTTGTCTGCATTACCCAAACCCCATACCTCTGAACCATAAAGCAAGGTGGACTGCACCTGCGCGTCGAAAAGCTTAAAAAACACTTTTGGATCGATAGTAAGTAGGCTCCACATAGCCTTAAATATCTGGACAGACTTTTGTTTTCCTTTTACAGCCTGGTCTTCGGTACAAACATTCATGGATAATCTTTTTGAAAAAACTAACACCGAGGTATTTGTACCGGTTGACTATTTCTAGAATCATGTTGTCCAGAAACCATTTTCGCCTTGTGCTAGATGACCACCCTTCCGAAAAACCAATACCTTGGTTTTAGGATGCACAGAGAGAAAGGGAGAGAGAGAGAGAGAGAGAGAGAGAGAGAGAGAGAGAGAGAGAGAGAGAGAGAGAGAGAGATTAGCTTGTTAAATGACTTTTTTTACAGACTGTTTGACAAATCCATTGCTTGCTTGCTTGATAGATTGATTGATGATTGATTGATTGATTGATTGATTGATTGATTGATTGATTGGTTGATTGATTGATTGATTGATTGATTGATTGATTGATTGATTGATTGATTGATTGATTGATTGATTGATTGATTGATTGATTGATTGATTGATTGATTGATTGGTTGGTTGGTTGGTTGGTTGATTGATTGATTGATCGATTGGTTGATTGATTGATCGGTTGGTTGGTTGATTGATTGATTGATTGATTGATTGATTGATTGATTGATTGATTGATTGACTGCTGGACTAACTGGCTAGCTGGCTGGCTAGTTGACTGACCAACCCACCGAACGACCGACGTGACAGACTGACTGGTTGGTTGGTTGACTAATTGATTAATTGATTGATTGACAGCATGCTTGCATACTCGCTTGCTTGCTTGATCGATCGATCCATCAGTTACTTGAATGCTTGATTGATTTGTTCATCGATTAGTGATATGAGGCAGATTAAATATTTTTTTTTACGTGAGAATTTGATTAATGTTAATGGATGGGTCTCAAAATTACTGAAGTGTTGAATGGATGTATGATTAATTAAATGAACTCACCGAGTCTTTGTACTGAAAAACGTTTTCTTCTTTGAATGCACTTGCACGCATTTTGTAAGTAGCTGTGTAGAGTAGGGTTTCTTTTGCAAAGTGATTTCGTCGGAGGTTTTTGATAGTGCTTGCGTGGTATCATCAGACATTCGCCTCGCGAGGAATGGACAAGAAGTGCAAGCGTGGAGAAACGAACGACTATGGGCGCGTTTGTTAGGCGTAGAATCTCGAGAGAATCTCGAGGGCTAGGTGTTGCCTACGTTGCTCGCTCATAAGCCGTAGGTGCGTCTCGCTCGCCCTCGACTAGGTATCGAGGCAAACCACTTGCCTAACAAACGCGCCCTATAGTCATTACCTATGAAACAGGCAAATAAGGTATCAGAGAGGAAAACATCCCAGTACATAAACAATATTGGCACGTGCAGAGAGTATTAACAGATGCGCTCAAACCGTTGTTCCATGTCGAGTGTAATAAAATGCATTTTCGCCATGATTAAAAAAATTGCAATACCCCAGCATCAAGACTGGTCAATACGAGACCAAAAATCTGTTTGAACACTTTGCCCATTTGAAGAGGGAAAAAGATACCTTATACGTTTTTCCTCCTGCAGATTAATCGTTATCTCTAGATTTCCTTGTCGCGACAACCGTGTCTTTGCTTCTGTTTGGAATATTAACTTTTCTAGCCATTACGCGATAACAGTTTCTTACATCGGCCAATTAGTGTTAATAACAGCTCAAGGCGTAATGACACCATGCAATAGTTTTATTTGAATAGTGCACGGCAAAGTATTTGTCAGTATTTTACCGATCACATTTCTACATAGGCATGTATTTCAGCAGACACCGAAGACCTGTTTTGCACTATGCAATGAACTCTATACAATGTCATTGCCAAGTATTGTCGTCGCTAAAGCTCCTCATCGTTTACTTTGGGGGTCATGTTTAAATGGGTATTTGGACAATAGTTTTCACGCTCGTGCGTGTTTCTCCTCCTTTTTCAGTCGCATTGCTGCACAGTTATTATTCCAAGTACCCACTGCGATTCTTTCCTACGCGAATGAGCGTGACAGAAAGCACCGAAGTAGGAAGTGAGTTGTTTGCGGCCTTTGTTGAAACATATGTGTCTTATCAAAACTGTCATTTTTGGGAACAATATTTATCCGCCGTTGCGAGCCAAACACAACGGGGGGAGGGGGGGGGGGAGCGTGAAAAACGTTGAGGGGGAGACGTATGAATGTTGGCTGGCTGGCGGGCTCTCCGGCTCAGACAAGGTATTTTCCATAGACAATATCTTTGCTGCAATAAAGCCTTGCAGGTGAGGAAGGGAACTGAGCGTTTCCTACAGGCACGACGGAGTGTCAATCACAATGACTCCACGACATATGCGTACTGGAAACACGCATTCCCGTGTAACGGGTCCGGATGCAGGCAGAAACAATATAGGGTGGCCTTTCTTCCTCCCCGAGCTCAGAGTTTCAGCGTCGACTTCAACATCATTCCAGACCTGATAAGTAAAATGTGTGGCGGCCGAGGCGGCCCCGATGACCCCAAGGTGGGAAGGAGCGACAATGGGCCCTGAGACGAAACGACCGCCGTCAGGTTCCGATGATAAACAAGGGGCGACAGGCCATTCTGTTGTGTAGAGCACCAGTATCCCGCCACTTCGCCTCTGCCGCTACGCAAACAGGGTCAAGAGGAAAAAGCATAATACTCTCGCCACCTCCTCCCTCTCTATTCCTCCCCCTTTTCTGCTGTGTAGCCCCCCTTTCTCCTTCCGTTCCTCCAACAACAACTCCCGATCAAACCACCCCCCTACCCCTCAACCTTCTCGTCTATGGTCTGTTCGTAAAAGCTTGGAAGAAGGAAGGGAGGAAGCAGACGGGATTTCGGATGTATCCGAGGGTCTGACCCGATAGACCCCCTTCCCTGCCAGGGGTCGGGCCAGTATGGAAAAGCTTGGGGCGTTTGGACAATACTGACCCTCCATGTAACCCACTACACCTCCCCACGCCTTTCCCCGCCTGACACAAACGACTCACAGCTTCCTTTTGAGGGCACTCCGTAGGAGAGGGGTGGGGAGAAGCGAGGAGAGAGGGAGAAGGAAGCGAAGAAGGGGAGGAGATTGTGGGTGAGGGGGTGGGGATGGGGGAAAGACAGGGTGGTGGTAAGGTTGAGGAAAGGAGAGGGGGGCCGAGTGAAAAGGGGGGGGGGACGAGGTTTCACCCTATTGGTCCAGTCTGCATTACATTGGATGTGGAGTGTTTGTTTTACACCGGCGCTGCTTGTTTTGCGTGGACTCGGTCATTGTTGATCAATTTGCCTGCTTTCTCCCGTGTTATTGGAGGTAATGAAGGCGTATTTGTGCTGCTGCCTGTTTCAAGCAGCACATTTCAGCACGACACCTGAACTTAACCTGCCCCGGTCTGCACTGTCTGAACTTCTTTGTGTGTGTTTTCCCTCCTCTGCGGGCACGCGCCCCTCCAATTTGCAGCGCCACACCACTAGAGTGACTTCCCCCACCGCCCCAGCCTGCCCCGCCCTGTCCCCAGACACAACCTTCCACCCCCTGCTCCCCCCACCCCGTCTCCCTGCTTGCTTATCCCCCTGGCTTTTTTTAATGAGCACTTCAGAGAACTCGGAACTTAGCTGTGGACATCCATGCATTCTGTGTCTGTGTGTGTTTGGAAGCTGTTCCGTGAGACCGTAGAGATAGTCATCTACACCATGAGCAAAATGATTTATTCCGTGTCTTCTTAAGTATTCAGAAACTGTTACATTAGACAAAATATCGCTTGAACTCAGACGTGGATATAGTATGGTCCCAGTATCTATGTACTCGTTGGCAGCTGTTTCTGGAGACTTGCAGAGAACTCAGAATTCGCCCCATGATTATTGTGTTGTTCCTGGGTCGACTTGCATGTTCGGTAGGTGTTCCATTAATTAGATAATAGAAAACTTGGAATTCAGCCCTGCATATATTCTTGCTCCCGTGTCTACTTACGTGCTTGGTAACTATTACATCAGACCTCCAAGAACGGAGACCTCGGTCATGGTTATTCATGAGTTCCGTTTTCTACTAATGCATTCCAGTAGCTGCTCTAATAAATTATCTTTGCCAGGAATTGTTGAAAGTACTCAAGTGTCATTGCAGCTTTTCTACACTCATTTTTCAATACCCAGTCATGGGTGTTCGCGTTTCACCAGATTTGCTCATGTATCGCAGAAGCAGATTTATAACAACCTTCATGAACGCAAAACTATTCGATTCTATCCACAAGCCCTAACAGTTCCATAAGACTTCCTCATTGGTACACCTAGGTTTTGCAGACAGTCTACGTATATGTTCCAGAAGTTCTTCATAACATGTATATATACCCAGAGATCTGCGACAGGAACGCACACGAATAATCGTCTCCAGCTGTAGTTTAGCAGTACACCGTGGACAGATTACCACAACCAGAGCTGTCAGTCGTACTCCAAAACCTCCAGTTTGCTCATATCTGATTTCTCTCTACACGCAATGCCAACATTTTGCCCTTGCTGAGTGCTTCTTCAGAGCCACAAACAAACATGCAAATCGAACATAAAATCTAATACGTAAGCGAAGGATAAAAACAAATCGGAAAAACACAGGTTCAGATCAATATACGTAATTTAAAACATTGAAACACGGTAGAAGCATGCTTTTGGATACAAGCGAGCAGATGACCGGTGATAAACGATAAGGCGAGACTTATCTATCTGAAAGAGGGCTGGCCACACAAAATCATGATGACACTCTGCGACAGGAGACTGATGCTGCTTTAACAACAAAATCTATTCAAATGAAGTATTCTTAAAGTATTCTTAAAGTCACAGGAAATACACATCTAAAACAGCAACAAATTAGTATTCTAACCTTTAAAATGCTCATTTTCGCGCAACACTTCTAAGGCTGTCCAAGTAGTTTGTGTAGGCTGTTCAGTCCTACAAAGATGGTGCTCACACTAGCTTGCTACCAGAGTTCGCTTCGTAGAAGCTGGGAGTTTCTTCTATCACAGTCTAGAATGTAGCATTTGACAAACATTAAGTGCCTGTCATCAGGGTGAGTGACGGTTGAATGTGCGGACCACCCTGATTTGTAGGTGCTCTGTCCTAGTAAGTGTGACTTGTGGTTTCTCCATCTGGTGCGGAAATCCATCGAAGACCCGATGCACATGGCATCCGGATGCAGTTTGCACTGCAACAGACATATCGCCGACGGAGTGATGCAGGTGAGGCGTATTTTGATCTTCCAGGATCTGTCGCCCCACGTGGAGATATTTACCTTGATGAATTTCCCATGACTGGGGACGTCACATTTGTTCTTGCCAGGAAGAAAGCCTGGTTCCTCCGTGGGGCCGTGTTGGGTGAACCGTCGGGGGGCTGTCGGTTTGTACATGTGTATCTCCCCTAGGTTTCTCCTCCTCTCTGCAGCAATGAAAGAAGCTCGTTGCAGTCAACACTTCTTGTCCAGGTCCGCGTTGCTAGACGAAGTGTGATGTGCCTCACCAAGTCGCCTGACGAGACCTGTTTGGGGGGAAAATCGCCTCGAAAGTTGAACAGTATGGCATATGGATGATCTCTTAAAGGCCTTCTTTAGAAACGAAAAGATTGTGTGAGTATATAATGCAGCAACCTCAAAATTATTTAAAAAATCAATTGCCAAATCTTTCGCTTCGTGCAAATATTGCCAGGGAACCGAACGTAGATTATTTTAGTTCATCAAGTAAGGTTGTAAAACATTTCTCGAGATAGTTGTTTATAAAATGCAACTTTCGAGAATGCTCGTTATCTTACGAACAACACAGAAAAGTTACATCGGTTTGAACGGGTAACTTACAAATGGGATAACGAGGCTTCGTGACAAAATTTCAAGTGGATGGATTCTATGTCGATATGATGTACCAGATCTCCGCCTAATTATGCGCTTTTATCTAGAGATTCACATTTGATGTTACTGTTAAAGTTTGATTTGAACTGTAACATTCTTTGATAGCTAATAAATCAAAATATCACCGAGCCAATGTGTTCTTCGATCTGCACATTGCCCGTGGCAATATGCCATGCATATAATTCATGGAAATTAAGACATTCAGAGAGTCCTCTGAAGCAACATTGGACCAGCAGCACTTACTCCTACGTGCACGTTTGTGTGTGTGTCCATCAACCATCCGTGCTCCTGTTCACCCGTCTGCTTGTGTGTATTTCATTTATATGTGTTTGTTCATGCGTGTGCGCGTGCTTGCGTCAGTTCTTCTGCATGCCCATCTGCCTTCCTGCTTGTCTAATTGTTTATGTGGGGGGATGAGTGTGCGTGTTTCTCCACTTGGAAACAATCATAGCACTCAAGACCTTGGATTGCGACGACGATCCTCGGCAGAAGATACTACCTTTGGCCGTCGAATGCTATTTAAGCCCGGATGATCTGCGTCGGAGACCCTGCTCGTGCCGCGACGTCACCTGACGAGGAGAGTGATCTGCCCCTTGATCCTAGGTGGCGCGGAGGGAGTGGCCTGAGCCGCCGGCCTCACGGAGTTGTGGCCACGTAAGCGCTCGGCAAACGTCGTCCTCAGTCCGCTCGTTAGGGCGCCAACCCCTGCTCCATCGCCCTCGACACGTCCTGCCCCCGCTCTGCCCCGCCAGAGCAGGTTGTCCGAGCTTGTCCCAGTTTAAAAAAAAGTAAAGGTCTCTATCGAGACGGAAGCGGCCTGAAATCCAATTAAAAGCGTATGGTCACTGCCTAACTCGATTAGCGTAGGGACATGGAACCCCCATCAAGCGCGCTCTTGACACCAAGGTGGCGTAAGGTTCAAGTTGTGACGACGTTTTTTGAGGCGTTGTTAGGCCCGGACTACATGTCGAGTCAAGGTCTTGTCTCTCCAATGAACGGCTGCATATTGACAAGCTTGCTCTCGCACGTTCTTCCTTAGCAAAGAACTTCGCTGTAAGATTTCCAGCACTTGTCTTTACCAGATAAAATTACTGCGTAGAAGATCATGAGAGACGTTGTTATTGTTGTTATTGATGTTGTTATTGTCGTCGTCGTCTTTTTGTATCATTTTCAATCTGCTGTTTTGATCAGCGGTTGAAATGCACTATTGTTTGGATGACAGTTTACCTTAGTTGTAACAGGCTCCGGACTTCAGGAGCTCTCCATACGAGTACACGGCTTTTCAAGAGAGTTTTAGGCAAGAAGTCTGGATCCAGTCTCGCAGGTAATGTGTTTAACGTCAGCCGAAAGAAAGTTGAAAAGACATCCAGCTCATTACAATCCACGAGAAAACGGAGAAATAGACAAACACACACACACACACACAAACACACACACACACACACACACACACACACACACACTAACGCACACACACATACGCACTCACGCACACACACATACACACACACTCGCAGGCACGCACGCACGCGCGCGCACATACACAGACACCGGACAGATGGACAGACACATAAGCAAACGAGCAAGCAAAAATTAAACCTCATCCCCCATCCCTCCACCCCCCTAAAAAAAAGAATAGATAAATAAAAGATTTGACTTGGGGACAATGTTTGTGGCTGCTTATGTGGGACATCCTCACATATTTTAATAAGCCCTGCATTCTTCGCTACACACATGCATAATCTGAACAATCATTGGCATTTTTTGCTGCTGTTGCTGCATCTTAACTAAAGACTTTCTTTGCCGCCGATTTCAGAATGCAAAATAATTCTATATGGATGGCATCGCTCGATGCAGCATGTCTTTTACAAAGCTAGATTTTGACATACATGATATTGCCAGAAAACGATACAACTTTTCAGTTTGTTTTTTAAGTATGTACGATCACCAACTCTACAATGACCTTTAGTTCCCCTCAAACTTACAATAAGGATTAACCTTCCTATGGTGGCGAATTTGTGTTCAAAATAGTATTATATCTCGGAATATTGAGAGAAATATTACACTTTTGAGCACTTCAGTTTTCTCACGTCCTTGTGCTTTTTTCCGTTCGCGATGTGGGTAGTGGTGTGCACAGATGCATAATGATTTTATGCCATATGAGTCGTTGCTTTCTTATTGACAATAGAACCGTCACCACATCAGACTGCATACACGTAGAGAACAACACGCGTCTTCAAGTGACTCCTATCTTACAAATGGTCTGTGTATTGGGTCTACTTGGTGGAAGATGGTTGTGGTCACGCCACGGCAATTGCATGACGTCGCCATGTCTTCTTCGCACCGGGACTTGCGTCTTGCCAAGGCGAGGGGAGACGGAGCCCTGTAAGCCTGTTTGCTGCAGACCAGTTGAGGCCTCCAGGCAAACCCGATGAGGATGGACAGAGATCGCCTTTTCTGACCCAAGATGAAGGACGCAACTGAAAACACCCAGGGTACGCGCAGACATGCGCCGTCCGTCGGGAAAACTTCACGCAACAAGGTCGTGCGAGCGCTCACGGTGGAGGATGCCTTGCCCATTGCTCTGATGTGACAGAGCGCGAATCAGACGACAGCCAAACCGATAAGCGCGACTTCAGGGTGTGGTGCATTCTGAACACAGAGATATAGTAGTATCTCTGACACAGGTTGGTCACGTGACTTCGTCTCCACATTCCAATGATTTTACCAATCAAAATTCAACATGATCAGAAGACCATTGAGAGTAAAAAGAGGCGATTCTATTTCATTCCAATTATTTATCCCGATAGATAAACACAAATTTGGTGTTCTAATAAAACTAATCTATAGATTTTCAGGAAATCATTTGAGAACTACTTTTAGCGCGAACGTCGTCTAAAAGGTTGCAAACTGCCTTGAGCACGTGCGATTGTGTATAATACACGCAATCTTTGGACCTACTATAAACGCAGCGAAAAGGATTCCTATGGCTCCGGGCTGGTTTCGTGAATCTATGGTTATACTCTCACAAGTAATTGCTTTCTGGCCGGAACCTGTGGTCTAACTGCCTTCACACTGTTTGACGAGCTCCACACTTCGATCATTCGTGTATCCACTGATGGAGTCAGTAAGTGATTTAACCTACATTCCGTCTGTGTTGAACGTTAATCGAATGGAAGTTTATTCTGTAGGAATCCGTCCGATTCCGAAGTTCGATATTATCGGATAGCTCAGAAGCAGTTTTTCTAAGTTTAATCCTTCTAAGCATACATTAAATTAATGATTCCTCATCAGCAAAAGCACTCAGCGGGTTTCTGTGTGTATCGGTCCAAATGATTATGCAGACGGGATTGGTTGCCTTACTCGCTCAATGAAGTATAAATATTGCTGTTGTATTCAAAGTCCTTATAATTAGTAGAGTTCACAATATTACACTCTTGTGATTCGAATTTTACCGCATACAAGTTTTACATTCATGGGAAATCGATGTTTAGAAAATGAACTGACGGAAAAATGGCTGCCAGTATGGAGTGTATCACAACAAGCGGAGGAATACACTCACGATGTGATATGGCATTCAGCGTGGCTGTTCAGAACGGTGGTATGCATGTTATGGAAGAATTTAGGCTATCACGTGACCAACATGTTGCTGAGACTATATTCACTAGTCTCAGCCACGCTGAATGGGTGTGGTGCTCCACAGGATGCCTTGCACCACAGCGTCTGACTTGGCTGTCCTGCGCTCAACACCGAAAGCCAGACGTCGTTGAGCTGTTGAGCCGTGAAGGTAATCAGGGATGACTGCCCTCAGGTGTTTACGCCATCGACTCTTGATTGGAAGAAACCTGCAGGTCACGATGCCTTCGTGTTCCTTTACGCCGTTGTTTTCCTATTCTAAAACATTTTTGTTGTTGTTTGTTCTTGCGAAATATTTACTCTTGCATAGTTTCCTATTGTCGTCGCCTTGGCATTTGTGGTCGTGAGGAGCAATGATAAGTGTGTCGGGCAGTGGTAATAATGGCGACCATGGTGAAAGCTTTGAAAACTATGGTAGTGGAAGAGTGATGGTGATGATCGTGGTGGTAGTGGTGGTGTAGATAGTTGCGGTTGTGAGGGTAATGGTGATTATGATGCTAGTGATGATGGTGATACTGGTGACGGTGACGGTGGAAGTAGTGCCAGTGGTCACTACCATTTGTCACGTTGAATGGTTGGCAGTGACAGTGGACACGTCATGTTAGCAATATATTTTCATTGGTCACGTCTCAAAAGGCACTATTGCGTTAATCCTCAACATTCCTAACGCCCTTCGAAGGACAACAAATAATCTTGTGAGACGAAGAGATAGACATTACCAGACCCAACGAAGAAAAGGCTAACAGCTCGTTATGGTTTGCTGCAGTCGCTACCTCTGTGGAAAACTCAACTACAATGTTCAATTCACAAGCATCATTGACAACGAGTGAACATTACGTGCCACGGACATGTTTATTTCTTATAACACTTCGTCACTGTCCTGCCCTATCGTGAACACGGCATTCCCCCTGCCTTGTCACATGGACTCGACTGACCAGCACGACCAATATAGGATGGGGGAGAGGAAAAGGGAGAGGGAGGGGGAGAGGGAGGGGTGGGAGAAAAGAGGAGTGGATGTGGATATAATTCATCTTTCAAGGCCATGCAGATGGCGTTTGTCAGCAGCGCATCGCTCCAGTGTGTGCTTCTTCACTGTAGCACCGTGGGTAAAGTTTTGTAATGACAGGGGGCCGGGGGGGGGGGGGGGGGAGGGAGGTAGAAGACATGGGGTGATTGGAGGAAAAAGTAGGAATTTGGCTGGAAAGAACGGTGGGGCAGAAGGGAGGGAAGGGAGATGAAGGTCGGGAAAAGACTCGGGGGAAGGGTGGGAAGAAACTAGGTAGGAAGGTGGGGGGAGCGGGGAAGGTCAAAGGACTCTAAATGTGGCGCATCAAGGTGTCAGCCTGCTCCCCCACGTGCCCTCGTGTCACCCTGACGTCTGCCACTTGTCACCCTCATCTCTCTATCCTGTCATAGCTTTCCCTTTACCCCCCTTCTCCATCCCCACTCCCCTTGCTCCATCCCCTAGCAGCTCTCGCCCTACCCCCTCATCGTATGTCCTCCTGTCACCCTTACCTTAATGAATGGGTTTCCCTTCACCCCTATGACCTCATCTGAGCCCTGGCATCTCCCAGAGCAGTTCTCCCCTTTCCTCAAGATAACCCTCTCCCCTCCATCAGTGTGCCTATGTGTGCTTCAAAATCAAGGGGTGCGAACTTTGATAGGCTTACCGTTTGCTTTTCCTCAGACACGCCAAGAAGTTATTTCGTCACAAGAAGTATACTAGGAAGATCAACTGAACAAAAGCTGACTTTGTTGAAAGAGTGGTTGGTTCAGAGTGGTTTTTGCTCAAAAACAGTCGGCTCAATGCTTTATAAAGTTAAAAGAAGACAATTTCCATTTATTACTTTGTGTTTTCTTTTTGTTGTTTTTAAAGTCACACACGGGTAGTTCATCTGGATATGTACGCCACACTGAAGTGAAAACTGCAACAAAGTAAAAATAAAACATGTTGAGTGTTTGTAAATATTTAGCGCCAAATCGAAAAGTAACGTAATTAGGATCAAAGCTTACAGAAACCAAAGGATGAGATTGTGACATATTGTGATGCAATAACATTCAAATCCGAATGTTTTACATGTGCCCACAACGAAAATAATACAAAAAGCACAAGGAATCAAGTAAAAACACCTAGAGTACGAGCTCGTATTCTTAGTTAAAGACAGAAAGCTGTATTGCAATTCATTTCTATGGTTGGCATGTTTGTGGAAATAGAGGGCGAAAATGGTTGTATTTTGCAGTGCAGCAGAGAAGTGAATATTCCATGGTAAAAACAATAACTGGAAACGCCTTTCGGCCATACGACAAATGTAAAAGTGTCTGATGATGTAAAATGCAACGTGCAGCAACATTTTCAAACTGCTTTTACTGACGGTTGGGGCAGTTTCCTTGAAAGATGTTACAGCGACTTACTATAGGAAAGAAGAGAAAGGAAACATTTGGGGTGAAATGATGATGTAGGCTCGAGGGAAGATTGCTGTGTTAATAGACAGACTGGTGCGTGGTAGTCATAGCGGACTATCAAGACAGCTCCGGAGATTGCAGACAGCTTGGGGGTGGGTACAAAAAGCGGTAGAAGTAAGTTTGGAAGGCAGTCAAGGAGGCACATTGCCGCAAACATCAACGTTCTCAAAGTAGGAAGCTGTTGAGGCAGGCAGAATGGTCGGCCAAGAGGTGATGCGTGGAATTTATACACGTATACAGAAAGGAGGGTGATAAACACAGAGCACAGTAGGCAGGCGGGGCAAAAAGATACTGAGACAACGAAAAGTGTAACCAAATAATTAAATTGCCCATGAAAAACGAATATATATATGTCAAATTGCCAAAAACACATAAAAGCACTCGAGCAGGCAGATAAGTCGGCAACCAGAAACCAGTAAAGCAGATATATACATTTTAGCAAGGAGATTACCAAAAGACAAGCTCGCAGACATCGAGGGAGGCAGGCAAAGTATCAAACAAAGACATAAACAGTCAGGTAGGCAGACACGGAAGTACACAGGAAGACTGGCGAGCAAAGATACTAATCAGAGAAGCGAGTGGACATTAGGAAAGTGGAAAGTATCACAGGCAGGTCGCCAAGCAGAGGGGACAACAGACAAGTGACCATGCGGGCACCGGGGCAAGGCAAGCCGCTGTCGGAAGGGAGAGACCAGCGTGCCCGGGGGGGGGGGGGGGGGGGGGGGGTACGCTATTTACGGGGGCGTCGCCATGCCGTCTGGCCAGTGCCCCGGGGCCAGGGTTGGGGCGTGTCGAGGCACTGCCCCCTGGGATACATCACGCCCCCTGCCTCTGTTATGACAGTCCCTCAACCTCGATCCCTGTCGCCCCCGGCATCGCCCTCCCGGGCAACCTTCGACCCCTCGGGCTGTCCCGACCCTTGGCTTGGCCCCGGGGGCAGGCTTGTGTTTTCTGGTTTTACCAGCGCTCCTTGTACCCTTTCGCCCCTCCCCCGCCCTCCATCTCCTTTTTTTCATATCCGCACTCAGACTCTCTCCTCTCCCGCCTATCATCCTAATACGTAAGTAAACCATGGACAGAACTGTAGCACGATCGCAGGGACGTGGTCAAACGACTATGACGGTATACTCATCCGCCAGGTCACACAAAAATGTGCGCGTACGCACGTGAACGCACTCATATAAACACACAATCGCAGTCGCACATGCATACGTGCAGGCGAAGACACGCATGCGAGCCTATCCCGACCCACCCCCATCCCCAATGCGCGCACGCACGCACGCACGCACGCACACACACACACACATACACACACACAGACACACACACACACACACACTCATATAAACACAAGGTTGTATACGATGTTTTTTCAATGTCTTCATTCAGTCCTACCCCCTCCCCCATTCCCCCCTCCCCCATTCCCCCCTCCTCTCTCTCTCTCTCTCTCTCTCTCTCTCTCTCTCTCTTTCTCTCTCTCTCTCTCTCTCTTTCTCTCTCTCTCTCTCTCTCTCTCTCTCTCTCTCTCTCTTTCTCCCTCCTCCCTCCTCCCCCACCCCCTCCCCCCACCCAACCCCACCCCACCCCACCCTCTCTCTCTCTCTGTTCCCACAAAGAGATGCTACGTGACCCAACGTCGTGTTTCCTTTCTGAAGAGACTCCAGCTAGTCTGTGCACTCTGCCAAAGGAAGATTTCTTGGACCACAAGGGCAGGGCCTGACTGACCCACAAGACTCTGGATCGGTCATTCCATTTTTGGGAGATCATCCTCCTCCACCTTCCAAACTCCACTCGCTCTCAAACCGAGTGCTTCTTTTTAAATAGTCTATGATCACTCATTGACATCTGACTTTCCTGTCCATCTTGGGGAGCATTTGTTAGGCGTAGAATCTCGAGAGAATCTCGAGGGCTAGGCGTTGTCTACATTTCTCGCTCATTTGCCGTAGGTGCGTCTTGCTCGCCCTCTACTAGCCATCGAGGCGAGTCACTTGCCTAACAAACGCGCCCATGTACTCGCTGTCTTTTTCCTGTCACTGTGCGCTGCTTCAAACGAGTTAGCTTGAAAGATATTTTTAATAGATTTTCAAGCCTACATAACACGGTGGTTTTATTCATGTGCTTCTTGAATGAAAGATGGTTAATTTTGTAAATAAATCAATAATTATTGTTTTTGGAAGCTTCGTAATCCGGCCATTTATCTTTGTAAAAGTGTAAATACAGGATAGAAATTGTTGTATGGTGAAACAAATAAATAATGGAAAGCACAGAGAAAACGTGTAGACTTGTGATAGATCTTTCTCTCCCGTTGCGCCCCCCCCCCCCCCCTGTGGGATGGGGGTAAGAATTGACCCCCCGCGTCTCCCTACGCGATTCGTAAGAGGCGAATAACTAGGGACACCGTGGCTTGATTTGCGCTTATTCTAAACTATTCTGGTTTTTGCTCAGTGGTTTTACATAGCCTACACAGTCTGATGGGACGTACATTTCTATCTATCCATCCCGTTGCGGCCGGAAGTAAACACATGCACTGGCTTATGCTCTCTGGGAATCTCTTCACAGGAACTTACAGTAAGACGTATTTCTGATGTTTCTCGGTAAAGTCTCTAATTTGATAAAATTGAAATTTGTGCAAAAAGAAAAATTCTGAAGCATTAAAAACTTCAGGAAGTAGCCATTATGATCACGGAAACAACTAGCTCATGGTGGTGGTGGTAGTGACGGCGGTTGCAGCTCCTGCTGCTGCTGCTGCTGCTACTACTACTATTACTACTACTACTACTGCAACTGCTACTGCTACTGCTACTGCTGCTACTATTACTACTACTACTACTACTACTACTACTACTACTGCTGCTACTATGTTACGGGGATTTCAATAACCTTAGATAAAACCGGTCCCAGGTAAATACAAGATTTTTAATCAATCAATATAAATAACTTCCCATAATCAGAGGTGAAAAAGAAAAGAAAATTAAATAAAAGTGGAATCACTGATAAAATGTTAATAGAATTATAAACAAAGTAAAATTTCGGTCAACCTGCTCACTTAAAACTAATAAAACGTAGGTCAGCCCTTGACATAAAAAACCTACTTCGACCAACCTTCCATCTCTCTCTCTCTCTGTGTCTCTCTCTCTCTCTCTCTCTCTCTCTCTGTGTCTCTCTCCGTCTGTTCTCTCCTTCACTCAGTATGCACATCTGCCTAGCCGACCGTCCGTTTCTCTCTTCTCTTCGTCTGCTTCTCTCCTTTTTTCGTCTGCTTCTCTCTTCTGTTCGTCGGCCTCTCTCTCTCTCTCTCTCTCTCTCTCTCTCTCTCTCTCTCTCTCTCTCTCTCTCCGCTCTGTTCTCTGCTGTGTGGGGACCGATCTCTATTCTCTGTCTTCTTTCGCTCTCTTATAACTCTATCTTCTCACAACCAACTCACGATTAGTTCTACTCACCACAACTCATACCTCAGAGCGAACACCGCTCATTACCCGGAGGGAGAACTCAACTCTCACTCACCTTCCACTTCAATCTTTATATAGTCTTTGGACTACTAACCTCACTCTCAACGCACCAGCAAAAATCAAGTCTCTCTCAGGTGAAATACTTCCGAAAACCTATTTTCCCATTACATACTACTACTACTACACTACTACTACTACTACTACTACTACTACTACTACTACTACTACTACTACTACGACGACGACGACGACGACGATGATGATGATGACGACGACGACAATGATGTTGATAATGAGGATGACGATGACGACGATGACGATGACGATGACGACGATGATGATGATGATGATGATGATGATGATGATGATGATGATGATGATGATGATGATGATGATGATGATGATGATGATGATGATGATGATGATGATACGTCTTCGAGACCGCATTAGATGAATGAGTGGAAGGGATACACGCTCCTCATTTGCTACATGGCGAATTAAGGAGTATCAGTGAAAGGAGCACAGGATGAGAAACCGTTATCCTTGGAGGGGGTCAAGGCCACCATCGTGGGGCCTGGAGTCCAGTTTGCTCGGTGAAGTGAGTGCACAGCCCAGGGGTTGTGTGCAGGACTTGAGACAACACCATTTGGCTTGAACGAAATTTTTTGCCTGATCTAAAACTGAATAGAAGCTTTCTACTGAATCTTCAACTGCAGAGCCTGATTGATCTACGACTATCTCCTTCTATCATTCATAGCATTTCTCCTTCCCCTCACCCCGCCCCCCTTCCCCCATCACTCACTCTCTCCTACCCCGAGGGATTACACTAAGAACGTTTTTGGACCGGTTTGCTTTTCTTCTTTTAAAACCATATCGCATATACAGCGTCTGTGATGTTCTGTTGACCCAGTATTTCATCCCGGAACAAAGGTTGAGGATCCATCAAGCAAGCAGATGTTTTACTGCCGCACCAGGGATGCATGTGCACCAATCTGTCTTGTCTTCGTGGGGGGCGGAAATGCCTGCCTTGCGATTCGCTTTGAGTGCATAAGGCAGGGTGGCTTTGGGGAGTGGGATAGAAGACTATAGCAACTGTCACAACTCCATGTCGGGTTTTCGGTGGGCTAAGAATGTGAGACATTAATGGAGAAATGCCCCTTATACCCACACCCTTAGCCCCTATTTTGCAAACCCTCACCACTCCAACCCTCCAACTCCCTTTGGACCTTACTCCTAATCTATTTCCCCCACCCAACCCTTCCCCTGTTCCCAGTTTTCTCATCCTCTACCTGTAAACTTCTGCCCCGAAGCAGGTCTGGACTTCCCTGTTGCTGAGTGAATCATGATCGGCCTGTCCGCCTGAAACTACCTGATTTATTCCCCTCGGCCCCAAAAACAATGACAACTGCCGCCGTTAACGTAACGCCTCGTCTTGCCGCCAGGGGATGCGGCCTGACGTGATGACGCCGTGTGAAAGATGGCGTCTCGTTTCCGGGTGCTTGACCCTGCTCTCTGGCTCCTTGTCGAAAAAGAATGTGTATGTGTGTGTGTGTGTGTGTGTGTGTGTGAGAGAGAGAGAGAGAGAAAGACAGAGAGAGAGACAGAGAGGCAGACAGACAGACAGACAGACAGACACAGAGAGAGAAATACAGAGAGAGACACAGAGAGACAGAGAGAAAGAGACACAGAGAGACAGAGAGAGACAGAGAGGCACACACAGACACAAGAGAGAAAGAGAGAGAGAGAGAAAGAGAGAGAGAGAGAGACATAGAGAGACAGAGAGAGACACAGAAAGAGAGAGACAGAAAGAGAGACACACACAGAAAGAGAGAGACATAGAGAGACACAGAGAGACACAGAGAGAGGGACAAATAGAGAGACACACAGAGAGAGACAGAGACAGAGAGAGAGAGACAGAGAGAGAGAAACAGAGAGACAGAGAGACAGACAGAGAGAGAGAGAGAGACAGACACAGAGAGAGAGAGACAGAGAGAGTGAGGACCGAAAATTGACTCCAAAAAAGTGATGTCTCAAATCATCGGAAGTGAAAGCTAAATTAACTAATGTAACACAACAACACGCTATGATATAGTACTGAAAACTGAATGTTCTGGTATTACTGTGAAAAATGTCCCACCCTCTAAAAGATATTGATAAGTCTTGAAGTCCATTGCACGTGAGGCGAAGAAGCGACGAAGAAGGAGTGTATATCGTGCATGTGTCGTTGCCTCGAATATAAAACAGTCTATCTGCCGGTGACAAAAGATGTGACACAGCCATCAATTAACCAATGGAAAGAAAGCTCCAGGGAGAAACCATTGAGTTACATGATAGTGGCCATGTAGTATCACGTAGCTCAGTAGGACCAACTCGCGAAAGAGACTCGTCGCGACAAGAAGCAAATTAATAATAAACATTGTTGCTTTGTCGCATCATGTGCAACGGGCTTTAACAACCGCCACTTATAGAACAAATCTACAACACGAAATTTTGCATGGTATTTTGCGACTATAACAAAGGGGAAAAGGACGTTAGATCACTTAAAATCCCGAGAAACCATCAACACAACTGAACATACACACAAATATGTATATATACATATACACACAAATACACCTTAAATTTTCAACCTCACTTATAATTTCGATTCTAGCCCATCTACTTCAAGATTAATTCCAGCTTTTTCTGTGTTCATTCACCTTTCGTTCAAGTAGATATTCCAATAATGCATTCTAACCTCTACAAAGACGCAACATAAAGCATTAAAGTTTTCTAGTCGCCTTATATGGAAGTGTCTGGTGTTTACATGTAGAATTGTCAAGATCAGAAACTGTTTATCTCAGCCATAATTCGAACCCGAATTTTGTTGAATGTATCTTTACAAATAGCATATCACCTGTCTGGTATATTGTCTCAATATAAATATGCGTTTAATAAAATGCGACGAATCATTCACCTTAGAAACATATACTGCGGAAAAAACATTTGCCACAAACAACTCGAAAACTTGGACTTTTAAACTGAAGTGAACGGAGATGAGCTGTGCTTTTATTTCTGAGTATTTGGCGTGGATGGTTTGCTCGTAAATAAGGGATAGGTAAGATAGATGGGAAGGACAAGGAAGAACAAGAATTCTTACTGCAACTGGAGGTTATGGAATATTGCCAACAGAAGAAATTCGCTCAACGTGGTGTTGCTTCTTGTTATAACCTTGTATCCTTTCGACACATCCCCTCTTGCTCAACACACTGGCTGCTCCTATTGTGTCAAGTGTTGGATACAGATACCCCTTTTTGTGTGTGATCAAAGGCATGTGTGATAGAGCCAATGAAACTGGCTGGTGTGATTTTTCAGCTATTTCATTTTCGTTTGTTTCTTTGATCTTGCACGCGCTTACCTCAGTGCACACATTACAACTGCCCTCAACATTGTCATTTCCATAAACATCGAACGTTAGAATGCACGGAGGTGAGGGAGTACGTGCTGGATTATAAGACAAAGATGGCCAAGCTGCAACTGTTTTCAAAAAAGAGGCACAGTTAAAGCAGAGAAGCTTTGACTCCAGCATTCAAGATCAGTCTGAACAAAGAACAGCCAGCCAGAAAAGAAACTTCTCGTCTGCAACGACCTTAGACTTTCAAGATGAACTTCCTACAGTTCTCATTAACACAAGGTCGATGCCCCCTGTTTCCTCGCAAGTCAGAAGCTTGTGAATATCACAAACATAAAACTGCATGTAGACCGTTTTGAAAGGCACGCCAAATCTCCTG
>JAWQFJ010032240.1:12500-25000 GCA_034096865.1 Theodoxus fluviatilis | reverse complement strand
GGAACCTTGAATGACATCGGCCGACGCGTGTCGGGAAAACGGCTGAAAGAGGAAGAAATATTGGCCCTTAACTTCCTGAATATTCTACTCAGCCATGCAGTGTGGCCATCAAAGAACTGACCGCCATGCGTCGAACCACGGCTTTTGGTGGTCAGTGCAAATCCAGCAAGCGTGGCGAGTTTAGTCTCCTTGGGAGAAACTTCGCCTTTTCCGGGTTTTGGACATGTATCACTTGGAACCTCAACATTCTGACTTCGCCAGCAATAGTGCACAACAGCGTCTTGCCTTGCGCATACGTTTTAGCATTTCGCTTACAATTGCTATCTCCCGCGGACAATTTTGTGGCGTTTAATCAAATTAAACCAATTTTCATTGTTTGTTTTCTTTGAAACAAAGATATAAGGATTCTTACTTATTCACAGATGTTTTACTTTTAAGATTGCCATAATTAATATTTTAAAAAGTCCTACGCACATCCAATCCTCATGCAATACAACAGCTTTCAGTTGCAAAAGCTATGAGAAACTCACTTCTGTCACGGTCACCAGAGCAATTCACAATACAATTTCATATGTTCAATAATTCAATCATACCACAGATAATATGTTTTAAAAACGAGTTTTTGGGGTCAAGATCTGGCTCACTAGCTTTATCTACTGGTAATCATTCAAGGCAAATGGATGTCATGGCTCAGCCTCTGGCCCGTATGACTCTACTGTCCTTTTCAGCCATTTTGAAGAGATGCTAACCAAGGTCGCTGATGACTTGCGTACTTACTTCGCTGCAGTGTTACGTACACAGCTTGGAGCGACTGTTCAGCGCCTGACTTTCTGCTGCCCTGTGCACACAAGGCGGGCGGGCGCCCAGTCCTACCTGGAAGGAAGATCGGCAGCTTTAGTGCAGCAGACTGAGCGTTAGTGCCATGTCCAGCAAACTTCACATCAGGAGGACTTGAAGCCCTCAACGTAAATCCGCTCCCCCTCTCCCTACCTCCATTCCCTCCCCCGATCTTATTTTTCTAAAGTTAAAAGTGATTTAACAGTATCGTGAACAAAGTTGTACAAAGTCAAGACACCAAACCTACTGGAATTTATAGTGTTCAGGCAATTGTAAAGGACAAGTATGTGAGAAGGTTTACAATATTCGTTTCTGAAAAAAAGATACTATTTTGAGTTAGGAAGATGAAGAGGATCAGAAGTCGAAAATATACATCAACGCAGCCATCCGTAAAAAGATCATCGATATATGATCTGATCAGAAAACGTGAAAACCTTTTGGGTTTATGGATTTTGGCATTTCAATGGTAGGCTAACATCAGAACGTTTTTTAACACTTCGTCAGGTGTTATGCTATGCGTAAGAAAGCGATGAACGTGAAATGGAGTGAACCATGAAGTGTTCAAACGAGCCACAGAAGAAACTGTAACTCAAATAAATGTCATGAGAGCGGCATCACTTCAGACTCCTCGTTTTACCGTCTGAGTCGAGATATTTCTCACGGAGTTTTTCATATATAATGCAATCCTTCAAAAAAGCACCGTCGGCAAAAGTCAGAACTGGGAATCTAAATCGACAGCTGTTTCATCAGGGGGGGAAAGGAAACAATGGTTTACATTGATGAGAAAACACTTTGTTTGAAAATTATTCTCCTAGTGGGTTGGGGGGGGGGGGGGGGGGGGGGGGGGAAGATGCACCGCAGCTCCCAAGGCGAATTGTGACAAGCGAATGATCGGAGAAATAAAGTCTTGACTTGCTCATCATTGCTACTGACACCAATGACTTGGATAGTCAGTGGTCTTACACAACTTACAAAGGGCGTGAAGTCGTAAGGTCTCATCCATCCACACATGCATTTGTGTACTGAGAAATCACAGTGACCCACATGTTTTGTTGAAGGGAACATAACTGGAGTTTTAAAACCTTACAACTGGCAAGACAAGACTGGTAACTAGTGGTAAGTATGAAGTCTCAGATCCTTGTTCAGCTGTTACATGGCAAAATCGGGGACGTCTGTGAAAATGGACTCCGCTCATATCTGCAGCACCACTGACGTATTTGTTGGATACAACGACAGACATCTATGATGACCTCGTGGCTGGTAAAAGTTTCATAGATCCAGTGACAAATTTCCAGTGCTTGTGCTCCTTGCGAAATATCTTCATATCAACTGTTTTGAAAACAGCACAGCACGTTAAACTTCAAGTGAGATTTCAAATAGCGGTATTCATAGTTCTACAGGGAAATGCAGTGCGGACATCAATATCTCGAAGGGAAAAGGAGAAACAAAAAAGAACGCCGCTAAAACATGTTGAGAGATCGGATGCATCCTGTACTAAAATCATATACAGCTTTATCTTAGTTTTCTTACAAATATTAATTATGGTTTCGACGACGAAGTAGGTTCTTTTTTCATTCAATTGCAAATATTGGAATGATGTTAGGAAGTTATGAGTATCAATGCTATTCTAAACCCACAAAACGTCATTTTACGAATGAGAGTAAACGACAAATTGATACAAGTCTTGCCTTCACGCAAACATTTACCCAAGTAAGCTTTCTCCTGAATGTCTACGTGGTAACTGCAATGACAAACAATTCATCCGCTCAAACTCTCACATGACGCTAATTATGCTGGGTAAATTATGAATGAAATCATGCATGTACACTGAATAAACAAGTTAACCACATATATACCATATCGTCGTGAAACTATCTCCCTATTACTGTAGTAAAAAAATTTTCGTTGTCTGTTCAGTGGGCACGTTCACCGCCACGTTGTCTGTGTAAAGTGCCCTTTCTGGCCTCAGCGTCTGCACTCACTGACACTGTGGCAGTTTCCTGCTTTTTGGATGGAACAAAGCGACTCTTTTCATCAACTCCGAAACTCTGTCCCCCATCCTAACCGTCCTCACCACCATCACCCTCCCCTTTCCTCCAAATGTCCGCTCAAAAAGCCATTTTCCCTTCTTAGACATTTAACTTCTTCGCTGCCTTCTCTTCTCCCCCATCGCCTTCGAACGGAATGGTGACCGCAGTGACTCTCGTTGTGTAGAATGGAGAGTAAATCGCATTGCGATGGAGGGTTGCAAGTCCCTATCTCTCGCCACCATGCCGAGGCGGGGTGCTGGCCGGCGAGACGCGGGAGGAGAGAGGAGTATTTACCCACACACACCCCCAGTGACCACCCCCATCGCCATTCGCTCAAGCACCTCATTTGAGCCCCTAGAAAACCGGCGGCGGATCAAAGGCGCCTTTGATGAAAGGGGAAGACGAGGAGAGGGGCGTCGCTATTCCCCGCAGTTCTGACACCATCCTACACCACCAGCATCAGCACCACCGCCACCATCACAACCAGCACCAGCAGCAGACGCCAGACAGTAGGGAAAGGGGAAGTGTGGGGTGATGTGGGGGTGGGGGTGAGGAATGGTGTTACATGCAGACCTAAACTCTTCCCTCCTTCCACCTTCCCCCTCTCCCTTTCTTCTGTCGAGCTCTTTTTTCCTCTGTCTACCAGTTTACTCATCAAATGCATCCTCCTTCCATCTTGCTCATTTCCCCCTTCCAATGTATGTGCTGCTGAAACTCCATCTCCATCTCCAGTTTTTTCTTCCGGTCCTGGCATTGACCCTGTCGCCAATGTGCATGTGACATTACTACCTAGCAACCAACCAATTAATCAGCCAGCCGGCTAATCAACCAACCTATTAACACAAGACAAACCATCAACCAACCAGCATAATCATCACATACTGACAAACAGAATGACAGAGCAACTGATCGATCCAGAAGTGGCCAACGAGCTAAATGACCGCCGTCCTACTCGCCAGTTAGCCAACAATCCAGCTGGCCAGCCCGCAACCGACCGTTCATCCAAACAATTAACCAACCGACCGACCGACCGACCGATGATCGACCGACCAATCGACCGACCAACCAGCTTACAGCCCACCAACCCACCAGCCATCAAATCAACGAAATAAGCAGCTAACTAAGCAACTCCAGTACAAAACTGAGCAGTTACCCATCCACGTCATCGTAATTGTCCCACAACACTCCCCTCCAGCCCGCTGCCAAACCTTCCTTCAGCTTTCATAAACATCTCCTCGTCGGTGTGCACGACTCAAATGACGCATCATCTCATCTCTCGCGGTACCTCCAGCTTTGTTTCTAGAAAACTTCCTCCGTTTCTGCGAGGGTGACCAATCCTAGCTACTCGTACTCTGATAAAATGTACGCTATGCAAGGCCTCAAGTTCCAAAGTATAAATTTCTCGTTTACATCAGCGCAATATTTGTCTCAATTTGTCTCTTGCTTACCTTGTGTGGAAGGATGGAAATGAAGTTTCGGACAAGGGAAGTGAAAAGTTAGAGAATGTTTAACTGCAGATTATGTTGTTGTTTAGGGTCGTGCATGTGAGGAAAGGGTAAAGGTGAAGTAAAGGTAAGGTTTATATAGCGACTTACCACCCAAGTCAGGGTCTCGATTCGCTTTACGCTTTTCCCACTGATCACAGGGCAGCTTGATTAACCCTTCGCTGGCACGTGACGACAAACACAGTGACAGACGGAGACGATGCACAGTCAGGCACTAGCGCCAACTCCATTCCCTGGGGAGTCTTCCAACCCAAATCTGGCTCACGGCCACATGCTAGGGTTCATTGCACTACAGTGCGCCCTCCCTGCACTGGCGAGTACCCATTTCACTCCTGGGTGGGAAGCAGCCGAGTATTTAGCGCCTTGCTCAAGGACGTAACTGTGGGATCCACGCAGTTTCGAACGCAACACCCACTAGCTGTAAGCCACTGCACACCCACTAGCTGTAAGCCACTGCAACGCAACACCCACTAGCTGTAAGCCACTGCAACGCAACACCCACTAGCTGTAAGCCACTGCAACGCAACACCCACTAGCTGTAAGCCACTGCAACGCAACACCCACTAGCTGTAAGCCACTGCAACGCAACACCCACTAGCTGTAAGCCACTGCAACGCAACACCCACTAGCTGTAAGCCACTGCAACGCACCACCCACTAGCTGTAAGCCACTGCAACGCAACACCCACTAGCTGTAAGCGACTGCAACGCAACACCCACTAGCTGTAAGCCACTGCAACGCAACACCCACTAGCTGTAAGCCACTGCAACGCAACACCCACTAGCTGTAAGCCACTGCAACGCAACACCCACTAGCTGTAAGCCACTGCAACGCAACACCCACTAGCTGTAAGCCACTGCAACGCAACACCCACTAGCTGTAAGCCACTGCAACGCAACACCCACTAGCTGTAAGCCACTGCAACGCAACACCCACTAGCTGTAAGCCACTGCAGGTCAAACGCGTTTTTCACCCGGCCACAGAGCCAAAGGGGGCAGATTGGACACAGTTTGCAAATTTCAGGGGATAGTGAACAGAGTGGCACTTGCAGTGACTTCCGTTCCGATTAAATTGTTATATTGCAGGAGTGGATGCTTGCAAAAGATAAGAGGAGCCTTAAGCCTAAGTTAACTGGCCTCTCTGTCGGAGCAACTTCCCAGCACAGAACTCGATGAGATTAATGCATGTAAGTAATGTCTCAAAAGCGCAAAATACATGAAACTATATCCACATCAAATATAAAGTCGTGAAGCTCTAGAGTTGCATCGAGTTAACTGACATCCAAGAAAAGAACTAGCGCCATGCCTTATTCCGTCACATCTGGAATTTTCAGAATGTTCACAAACAATGCGAATCCAAACAGATCATGCAAGTGTGCGTGAAAATGAGGGCAAGCAATTTTTGCAAAAAGTCAATGAAACTAATCAAAGACAAATGTATGTAGTTTTGAGAGCGAGCGAGCGAGAGCGAGAGAGAGAGAGAGAGAGAGAGAGAAAGAGAGAGAATGAGAGAGAGAGAAAGAGAGAGAGAAAGAGAGAGAGAGTGAGAGAGAGAGAGTGAGAGAGAGAGAGAGAGAGAGAACACCTTTGAAAAAATATGCATTCCAAGTACAACATATTCATTACTGAAACAGACGGCAAATGCCGACCTGGTAGAAAGAGGTCATCCATGCTACCGACAAAAAGCTACAACCACATGGGAAGATGAAAGCAATCACAGAGAAAGTGGGTCAAATGGAAGACAAGGGAGGACCTCTGCGAACAGAGGATTCCATGGAGAGCCTGCAAAGTGAAAACCAAGACGAACAGAGGATTCTATGGAGAGCCTGCAAAGTGAAAACCAAGACGAACAGAGGATTCTATGGAGAGCCTGCAAAGTGAAAACCAAGACGAACAGAGGATTCTATGGAGAGCCTGCAAAGTGAAAACCAAGACGAACAGAGGATTCTATGGAGAGCCTGCAAAGTGAAAACCAAGACGAACAGATAATTCTATGGAGAGCCTGCAAAGTGAAAACCAAGACGAACAGAGGATTCTATGGAGAGCCTGCAAAGTGAAAACCAAGACGAACAGAGGATTCTATGGAGAGCCTGCAAAGTGAAAACCAAGACGAACAGAGGATTCTATGGAGAGCCTGCAAAGTGAAAACCAAGACGAACAGAGGATTCTATGGAGAGCCTGCAAAGTGAAAACCAAGACGAACAGAGGATTCTATGGAGAGCCTGCAAAGTGAAAACCAAGATGCAGCGCAGCGTAAGAAAGGAAGACCCGAGGCAGTACCTATCCAAAAGTGTTATGGAAATAGCACCACACCGTCAGAGGTGGGTGACTATGACTCTGGTCATCGACTGTGGACAAGCGAGAGATAACATCGTCCACAAAGGCTGAATGGAAGGTGACGACTGCCAGCGAGAACATTCCATCACAAAGACAGACATTGATCGTGGGTGCCAAGTCTGGGAGATGCTTCCAGGTGCTCTCAGCCGGGCACTCAGCTAATCAATCTGCAGGCAATCAGTTCATCTGGGGCCATATGGGAAAGTCGGCGAGAGAGGAAGCGGAGCCGGTATCGCACTAGAATCTCTCAGCCTCCATCCCCACTAGCTGTTCCCATTAACCTCTGGGAGCAGATGACCTTGTCGGCGGAAATGCCAAGATGCACACAGAGACTGCCATCTTCAAAGCCGACCTTTTCCTCAGAAGTCGAGCAGACTCTGGACTACAGATCAGTAGGGAGGAGGAGAAGGAAAAAAAAAGATAGAGGGGAAGCCACAATGGGGGAATATCTTGCCTGCATGATCGAGCTCGCTTCACTTCGCGACCCGCCATATCTGATTTTAATTTCGACCCCTAGCCTCCCGTCCACCTCGCCCCCGAACTGTGAGCTGGCACACTCCGCAACCGTGGCACGTTTGTCCAGGATCGGCCCTTCTGAACTCGCTTTGATGTCGGCGCCGTCGCGGCTCAACTGTTTGCTTGTTGATGTTTACTCGGGCCCGGCCGTCCACCGGTGGGGGGTCGACGAGGTGTGCAGTTGATATTACCCGACATGATTGGCAATTTTTCGTCGACTGTCGCGTAAATCAGATAACAAGGCCGCTCTAATCGAGAAAGACTGGCCTTTTCAAAACCATACCCTGGCATATGGTTGAGGTCTGACAAGGGTGAGAAAAGCGGAAGGAGACACAGGGGAAGGGGATGGGGGTGGAGGGGGGGGGGGGGGAGGGTGTAGAAAAAAAGGGATGTGGGGGAAAGCTGAGGGGAGGAAAACAGGGGGTACGAGGATAGGGGGAAAGGTTTCCGATGGCGCAGCTGTACAGGAAGGAGGTCTGCAAACTTGAAAGAGATGCAGGCTTTGTTGCCAGGCCTCAGCCCAGCAACAGTGCAACTGGTCAAACGCGTAGAACGTCATGGCTCAGAGACTGCTATCATGATGTGACAACACGTGACAGGCTCATGCACGAGCTCTGACGGTCTCTCTATCCCGATGCATGCAGCAGCTCATTGTAGGACCCTACAGATACAAAACAAATGCGTATCGTGCATGTGGAAAGTGTGAAGAAAAATGCTGTTCACTGAGAAGTTTCCAGTTCAGAGCCCCAACTAAATACGGGAAGAAAAGATGCATGACTTTAGAAGGCAACAATCGCAAAATAATAGTGTTTATGGAAAGTGTACAGAAAGCTTCTTCTCACTGAGATTGGATTTCACTAGGTAGTACGGCGCGCTTTTCTTCCTAAAGCCAATTAAGACATTTAAAACGGGAGGCAAATGATTATGAGACATTTTCGGCGCAAGAAACATTGAGTGAAAGGAAAACGGTAAATATATTGATTTTATTTAGCAACTTTTACACCCACACCTTTGTCTCAAACCGCTTTACACTTTACCCCCGATCACTTTGCCGCTAATTTTAATCAAACTTTTCTTGGCAGCTGACGACAACGCAGGGACAGACAGAAAGGACGACATCGTCAGATACCAGCACCGCCTGCACGCCCTGGGGACTTTTCCAACCCAATTCTGGCTCTCGGCCGCGCACACTGGTCGAGACTCTTTTTTCAACATCGTCGTTCTCCAGGAGTGTCTTTCCTCTAGGAGTTCACACGACTGCTTGCCCCAGGAGATCTGGGTTTTTCACCTAAATGCGGTTCTTAACCGGACGAATAATCTGCGCACGAATGTGTCCGGAGAGTAGGAAAAGAACGCCTGCGAACTTAACCCAGGTTTGGACTCTACTAATACGCACGTCACCGTCGGGAGTTGTCTGCCCGAACCACAGTTACATGAGATGCCGCGTAGTATCATATAACTCTGTGGCCCGACTTTCGTCTGGACTCGACTTCGACCACATCTCGATTTGAAAAATATGGCAGTTTTAATGGACTATTGAGGCATTCTTCATAGTACTTTGATAGATAATTTTATATCAATTTTAATGGACTATTGAGGTGTTCTTCATAGTACTTTAAAATATAATTTTATATCAATTTTAATGGACTATTGAGGTGTTCTTCATAGTACTTTGGTAGATAATTTTATATCAATTTTAATGGACTATTGAGGTGTTCTTCATAGTACTTTGGTAGATAATTTTATATCAATTTTAATGGACTATTGAGGCATTCTTCACAATACTTTGATAGATAATTTTATATCAATTTTAATGGACTATTGAGGTGTTCTTCATAGTACTTTGATAGATAATTTTATATCAATTTTAATGGACTATTGAGGCATTCTTCATAGTACTTTGATAGATAATTTTATATCAATTTTAATGGACTATTGAGGCATTCTTCATAGTACTTTGATAGATAATTTTATATCAATTTTAATGGACTATTGAGGCATTCTTCATAGTACTTTGATAGATAATTTTATATCAATTTTAATGGACTATTGAGGCATTCTTCATAGTACTTTGATAGATAATTTTATATCAATTTTAATGGACTATTGAGGCATTCTTCATAGTACTTTGATAGATAATTTTATATCAATTTTAATGGACTATTGAGGCATTCTTCATAGTACTTTGATAGATAATTTTATATCAATTTTAATGGACTATTGAGGTATTCTTCATAGTACTTTGATAGATAATTTTATATCAATTTTAATGGACTATTGAGGTATTCTTCATAGTACTTTGATAGATAATTTTATATCAATTTTAATGGACTATTGAGGCATTCTTCATAGTACTTTAAAATATAATTTTATATCAATTTTAATGGACTATTGAGGTGTTCTTCATAGTACTTTGAAATAAAATTTTATATCAATTATAATGGACTATTGAGGTGTTCTTCATAGTACTTTAAAATATAATTTTATATCAATTTTAATGGACTATTGAAGTGTTCTTCATAGTACTTTGATAGATAATTTTATATCAATTTTAATGGACTATTGAGGCATTCTTCATAGTACTTTGATAGATAATTTTATATCAATTTTAATGGACTATTGAGGTGTTCTTCATAGTACTTTGATAGATAATTTTATATCAATTTTAATGGACTATTGAGGTGTTCTTCATATTACTTTGATAGATAATTTTATATCAATTTTAATGGACTATTGAGGTATTCTTCATAGTACTTTGATAGATAATTTTATATCAATTTTAATGGACTATTGAGGTATTCTTCATAGTACTTTAAAATATAATTTTATATCAATTTTAATGGACTATTGAGGTGTTCTTCATAGTACTTTGAAATATAATTTTATATCAATTTTAATGGACTATTGAGGTATTCTTCATAGTACTTTAAAATATAATTTTATATCAATTTTAATGGACTATTGAGGCATTCTTCATAGTACTTTAAAATATAATTTTATATCAATTTTAATTGACTATTGAGGTGTTCTTCATAGTACTTTGAAATATAATTTTATATCAATTTTAATGGACTATTGAGGTATTCTTCATAGTACTTTAAAATATAATTTTATATCAATTATAATGGACTATAGAGGTGTTCTTCATAGTACTTTAAAATATAATTTTATATCAATTTTAATGGACTATTGAGGTGTTCTTCATAGTACTTTGATAGATAATTTTATATCAATTTTAATGGACTATTGAGGCATTCTTCATAGTACTTTAAAATATAATTTTATATCAATTTTAATGGACTATTGAGGTGTTCTTCATAGTACTTTAAAATATAATTTTATATCAATTTTAATGGACTATTGAGGTATTCTTCATAGTACTTTAAAATATAATTTTATATCAATTTTAATGGACTATTGAGGTATTCTTCATAGTACTTTAAAATATAATTTTATATCAATTTTAATGGACTATTGAGGTGTTCTTCATAGTACTTTGATAAATAAATACTGTCATTCAGTGGACTATTGAGGTGTTCTTCATAGTACTTTGATAAATAAACACTGTCATTCAGTGGACTATTGAGGTATTCTTCATAGTACTTTGATAGATAAATACTGTCATTCAGTGGACTATTGAGGTATTCTTCATAGTACTTTGATAGATAAATACTGTCATTCAGTGGACTATTGAGGTGTTCTTCATAGTACTTTGATAGATAAATACTGTCATTCAGTGGACTATTGAGGTGTTCTTCATAGTACTTTGATAGATAATTTTATATCAATTTTAATGGACTATTGAGGTGTTCTTCATAGTACTTTAAAATATAATTTTCTATCAATTTTAATGGACTATTGAGGTATTCTTCATAGTACTTTAAAATATAATTTTATATCAATTTTAATGGACTATTGAGGTATTCTTCATAGTACTTTAAAATATAATTTTATATCAATTTTAATGGACTATTGAGGTATTCTTCATAGTACTTTGATAGATAATTTTATATCAATTTTAATGGACTATTGAGGCATTCTTCATAGTACTTTGATAGATAATTTTATATCAATTTTATTGGACTATTGAGGTGTTCTTCATAGTACTTTGATAAATAAATACTGTCATTCAGTGGACTATTGAGGTGTTCTTCATAGTACTTTGATAAATAAACACTGTCATTCAGTGGACTATTGAGGTGTTCTTCATAGTACTTTGATAAATAAACACTGTCATTCAGTGGACTATTGAGGTATTCTTCATAGTACTTTGATATATAAATACTGTCATTCAGTGGACTATTGAGGTGTTCTTCATAGTACTTTGATAGATAAATACTGTCATTAAGTGGACTATTGAGGTATTCTTCATAGTACTTTGATAGATAAATACTGTCATTCAGTTACGGTTTCTTCATATGTATGTCAGTAATCCTCAAAACAAGCGTTTTGCAAGTGACCCGAGGAAACAAAATGGCGGCTTGTGCACTCGGCTAGAGGAAAGGTTCGTAGTATTCCCAGAGCATGTCATAGGAAAACTGCATACACTTCGAGCTTGGTTCGCTCGCCCGGTTAAAACGCCCTTTACAGCACTGTACTGACAGCATGGTGACACAGAGGTGCATCTCTGAAGATATCATTTCTATACTCGCTCAATATTCATTGTAGTCGCCATGTTATTCAATATTTCCGCATTGCGATATCTTTAGTGGTAGGTTTGTGGTTCGCTACGGGTGATAGTTTCTATTTTTGGCGATAAAAACAGCCTTTTCGTGATAGGATGTAACTGCGATGTTACACTCTAATTTGGCGTAGTATGGTGTATTGCTCTATAACATAGCTTAGAGTAGGTATTATTGAATGAGTAGTTAACTACTAGGGGGAAAAAGGACCGTTTTCAGCATCTGTTATCCTCCACCATCATATTGTGTTCAACCAGTTTGTCAAAACTGTTTTCGGGTGACTGTGTGCGTACGTAGATATTGAACAACAGATGCTGAAAAGGTATCATCCCGAAATTTGGACGGGTTCAGGTAGACAAGGGATGAGCTTGAAAATTGTGAAAGTTAACATGGGCGTGTTCATTCCCAGCCAGGTCACAGGCTCCCCAGTGAATTACAACGGTGTTAAAGTGATAAAATGAGCAGCCCACTGACCAGGGAGTAAAGGTATGCGGTTTGCGCATCCTTCACAGGGTGGAAAGGCGCAATGCAAAAATCAGCACCTTTATCTTTACAAACTGGGCGAAAAAGCGATGTAGAGTTCAACATGAACAG
>JAWQFJ010032240.1:0-10000 GCA_034096865.1 Theodoxus fluviatilis | reverse complement strand
CGACAAAACAAGACAATAGAAAACAACCGAGTTAGGTGAGAAGAAATCACGATGAGTGTATGCATGACCAGTCGGGTATACATGAACCAGAGATCTCTGACATATGGAAAACAAAAGACAAAGCGAACATCGTGAGGGAAAGTCAGACAATACCAAAGAAGAACCTTGATTTTTTTTTAATTAAGCAAGGTAATGGCACCTGAAAGTGAGTCAAGGCGAACAATGGAATCTACATACTTTTTTTAAAGCCTGAAATTGTCGATGGCTTTACAGACCGTCGTTGATGGCTTTACTGGAATGGTTCATTTCCACCATTCCTCTGTATGTTGTCTGCCCCTGTGAAAACCAGCTTACTGAAATCCAAACCAACGTACACTCTAAAAGCAAAGTATTTTTCACTGGTGCATGTTGTCCATACGAAGTTTTGTCAGTCTACTGTTATCAGCAAAAACTTTCATTTAGTCTATTGTAAATCTACCTAATGCAAGGCCACTACAAATCATGCCATCGATTACAAGAGAATTATGAGGCATCTGATCGATATATTTACAGGGACGTTTTTATCGAAATTAAGTAAGCTTCCATTAAGCCTAGTCCTGATAAAACTTAAAGAATATTTTTTGGAAGAAAAACAGTTTCACCTGGCTGACTACTTCACTCTACAGAGCGTCCATGGATCTCTCTCCCTCTACTGTCCTTTCCTTCTCATTTCTTTCCCTGTTCCTCTCTCGACCACTGGAGCTGGCTACAAAATGTCACCTGTCGCGGAGCTGATCATCAAGAGCAGTGGTTTGGATTTTGACACCTGCCTCTAATGCATGTATCCTGGCTTTCCATCTAAGCGTAATCGACTGATTACCCCCGTCCTCAGTGCAACAACACCTCCAGCCTCTCTGCCAAATTACGTTCTTGGAGAAGGGGCAAAAGTTCATTGGCTGAGGAACATGTCTGTAATGCCAAAAGTCCGAAGCAGTCTTTTTACACAGGACGGCCTCCAGAGCTGCTGACACGTTCGCAAAACTATTTGTGAACTGATTTGAGTGTTTGTCTGTGACGGGGCATTGATGTAATAAAGCTTTGTGCGTGATCATTCGTACGTTTTCTTATGCTAGATTCGATTGAATTATCTAAACGTGCACAAAACTGTTTTGGATCATTTTCTAAGTGACATTGTAATCTGATACTTGTACTGTACTGGTAATTTTATTCGTTCATTTCACTGTTTAAACATAAGTTTTTATGCCCATAACAATCATTGCAAAAAATGCCACCTGGTGTTTACTGAATAAAAGCAGGAATCATTTGACGAAATGGCTGTCGTTGATCGTGACTAGAAAACTAAGTAAGATATTTATATATAAAAAATTATTGTACCGCATGTTTGAGGGTACAATTACATGCAAATTTATGCAACACTTTTGAAGTTATACGCAGAAGTCGATTCTTCAGCACGAATTGAGAGACCCACACTATTCCAGACAGATCAGTGCACTTACATGAAAGCGTCTCATAACTCGCACATGAAATTTTCATTCAAAATCTCCACATGGAAGCAACACTCTACCACAGGTGCGAGCGAATGGGCTTAGCTGGCAACTTCTTCTCAGATCCACCGAAGACACTGTCCTTGACGAAAGTAATGTCCTGTTAAGCAAAGATGGCCCTCAAAGGTATATTGCCCGGTGCTTCTCGGAGAGGTTTTAGTGAAATCGCATTGACGACAGGAATCAAAGGCCGCGAGACGGCATAAAATGGTGATAAGAGAAAATAGAAGGTCAGACTCGAACAATGAACTTCGGCCAGGGCGACAGAAAAAAGACAACCAGGAGGCGAGTGTGACGTTGATGTGCCACCTCCATAAACATCAATCACACTGACGAAATTGTTTGATCGCGCGTCGTAATAGCTCTCTGGAGTCACACGTCCCAAAGGGCACTGCGATTTTTGATTCCCAAAAGGTAACCATAGACGCAGCATTCGAGGTGTGCTTGACTCCGCAGGGCAGGTTGCGTCATGCACCACGAGCGTTATCGTACGAACACTTCTTCCTCTCGCTGCTCTGGAAAGGGGGAAGAAGTGCAGGCCATTAATATTGTGATCGCGAGGCAGTTTGGAGCAACCTGGGAGAGGTGACAGTGTATTAGACGTTGGCACCAGCGTCGACGCAGCCACCACCCCGAGCCACATCAAACAGCGACGGGGAGCGCGTGAAGGGCTCGCCACCAGAGATGTGCTGGTTTTCTCGGCCGCGGCTCCTCTGTGCTTCGCCCTCAAAGACTTCAAAGCGGAGAGCGCCCAGACCCCCAAGGCAGGGGACATCGGAGGAGACGCTCCCCGGGCTCCGGTTCCGTCTTCCGACTCCCGTCATAACCGCAGTCCCGTCTGTCCAGGGTGAACCTGCGGCAGGAAGGTCAATGCTGGAGCCGCGGATCAAAGCTCCCGGTGAAAGCCGAGACTTTCTTTTAAGCCGGATTGACAGAGCGTTGGAAGAGAAGTCTGTATCACCCGTCCCAACCACGCCGATATTGCCGGACAGCTGTTGTTTTTGAGAGGGAAATATGATTGGGTTCGATCCTCTGAGTCTGTCGGTCGCCGTTCTGTTGAGCACGGGCTTCATCTGCTGGTGAATGGCTGAGGTCCTGTCTGGTGTAGCTGTGTGAATGGCTGAGGTCCTCTCTGGTGTAGCTGTGTGAATGGCTGAAGTCCTCTCTGGTGTAGCTGTGTGAATGGCTGAAGTCCTCTCTGGTGTAGCTGTGTGAATGGCTGAAGTCCTCTCTGGTGTAGATGTGTGAATGGCTGAAGTCCTCTCTGGTGTAGCTGTGTGAATGGCTGAAGTCCTCTCTGGTGTAGCTGTGTGAAAGGCTGAGGTCCTCTCTGGTGCAGCTGTGTGAATGACTGAGGTCCTCTCTGGTGTAGCTGTGTGAAAGGCTGAGGTCCTCTCTGGTGCAGCTGTGTGAATGGCTGAGGTCCTCTCTGGTGTAGCTGTGTGAAAGGCTGAGGTCCTCTCTGGTGTAGCTGTGGAAATGGCTGACGTCCTCACTCGTGCATGTAGCTGTGTGACTGTGCATATGAAAACGAGGCTAACGTGGGAGTTGAATGACAATATGAGCATTTAAAAACAGTTGCGTAGCTAGTAAAGATTTATACGAATGCCATCAAAAAAGCTTGTCACCACGAGTGACAGCGGTCCTAAAACGATAACTGAGTGAGTTTAAATTTTGTATCTTGAAATTATACACGTACACTGTCACAAATTCCTTCACTTAATCACGCATTTAACCCTCCCCACCCCCTTACCCAAATCAAACAGTTTTTCTTTTGAATGTTACATCGAATACAAATAACGCAAGTAAGTGGAAATTTTTCTGAAGAGCCATAAATTAATTATTAATTGAATTAAAAAACTATTTATCAAAAACTTTGCCTTGAGACTTTCACATCATTTTACAGTGCGTGACCGCAAAGCACGACAATGTTACTTTCAAACTCAAAATTGGATTTATTTGACATCAAACAGCAGCAGTGTTGGTTAGCTTATTGGGTAGCCACCAAAGTCATACGCAGGCATGTTCAGATGTGCCAATATCTGAAAATAGCCACGGACTTCTGAGACCCAGACAAACGATAGCTTTGTGAAAGCGCAGAGAATGACGTCTGTCCCTGTAGAACCAAAGGGGATAATGCCCCGATTGCTTTTCTGAGATTCAATCCAATTACTCTTCTCCTTCTGATTTATTGCCAACTGTCCGACTATTATTGTCATATACCATGGACAAAAGAGACACTCGAAGGAAATCCATACAGAATACACAGTTTACATTTTATCCCAAATGTTGATTAACTACACTACAAATATAGTTAATTTTCGTGAATAACATTCGTTGCTACCTTTGAACACATGATGAATCTTTGTAACTTGTTTGATTAAGTCTTTCATCAAAATATAAAACAAAACGATGCACCAGATACACTGGTGGCAGCAGTCTTTCTTAGCTTGCCCCTCCCCCAAAAAGCAAAATCTGTCGACGGTAATTGGAAAGCGTAAATTGTGTTTGACTTGCAGAAAGTGTTCCAAGCGTTGAAGGAGGAATGAAGGTTCTTCGTGTTCTTTTACTTTTATTTTTAATCACCTTCCTGAGAAAAACTAATTGTTCGACATACTGTTGGAAACAGTTTCTGTGTTATTTCCCCTAAGTTCAAGCTTACGCAAAGGCAGTATCAGGTAGCCGGTGCTGTAATCGCTGTCCTTGCATCAAAGAGGATAAAACAACTACAAATAGTTTTGTCTTTTTTCCCACTACATAACTGCAAAGAAGTCCTTTGTGACCTGCAGCGAGCAACTATACTCCATTAGCTTCGTTGGCGCTTTTCTTGTCATACTGCCACACTTTTGTTGCAAACTTGAAAAAAAGACGCTTGAGATTCGGTCTCAGTGCTGAGAGCATATTCATTCGTTTTTATAAACAGGAAAAATCAGTATGTTTCTTATTAATCTGTGCCATTATAATGTGCGGATTCTGGTTACTCAGGGTACTTACATTTGTACTCCAGGGCAGATACTTTGATCCATGGATCAGAATTTGTCCGGTATCACTTTACCTTACTATCTAAAAGAAAGGCAAATAATTTAGGAACACTTAACAACCATAAAATCTTTGTGCATTCTCTTCAAGAAAGCCTCACTAGCTTCATAATTAGTGGGAAATATCCACATTCTTGTAGCATCAAATTCTCATTTATTCTCTCTTCAATCCTCTCGCCAAAGATTTTATTCAGCCTTCTTCAGCAAGACGACAAAAACGGCAGAGATATCGGGTGTCATTGCCAGGCTCTGACGCTGTCCTCGTGTCTTCATCAGGACTTGCTTGACCCCGACGACGTGGCGGCGGCGGCGATCGAGGGAGGTCGGGCAAGGGTTGCGCCCCCTTGTAGCCGTGCTGCTGGGCATGGCGGGATCGATGTGGCGCCCCCTGTCGGGGCCACGTGCGGGAGCGTCGGGGTTCCTCTCTTCTCCCTTTCTTGCTTTATGCCTTACACTTTTTTTGTCTTCCCCCATATCAACACACACAAACACACCTATTTTCCCATTGACACTCACCAACAGCTCATCCCTACACCCTTACTTTTCCTTCCTTATCCCCCTACCACCTTTCTCCATTTTCCCTTTCATTTTTCAACAATATCTATCTATGTGTGATAGCAACATGTATTTGACTTATTCTTGCTGTATGTGAGTCTGTTCATCATTATCACTTCCTTATACTCCAGTAGTCATCTTGTACCCTTTACGTATCTCACCTGATTCACCTGACTTTCGACAACTATGGGTCACATTATTGCCTACATTGCGAGACGCCGTTATGTTCCTTGCCACTGTATACTAGTCATGCCACCACCCCACCACCACAAGTCACACCAACCACCCCTACGTCCACTGAGTACACACACTCCTGTCTTCTTACACACATCCCCTCACACAACTACCACACCGCCCATGTAATACCGTTATCACCACACCACCCTCACCACACTTTGGACTAGGAGAGCTCCGCCGATGCCCAACAACACCACCTGTGCGACCACCGAGCACACTCACCACTATCACGACCCCAAACCACATATGTACATAAACAACTACACACACACAACTAGCCTCCTCTATCATCAGACATCCAATACATCCTACTGTCCACACACCCAGCCCTATCCCTCCTTACATCCCCACACACAACAATAATAGTAGAAACTATTACCATATCACACAGCACACTATGTGTACATAACACATACTCACACAACACATCACTATCATCATCACACTACAATCCACATAATACTATAACACACACATATAGAACTATACACCAGTAACAACAACTAGCACAAAAAGACACACACCACACACACACACAAACACACACGCACACACAGTCAGACACACCTCCCCACACCTCCACATGCACACACTTCCACTAACACATCACCCATCACACTTTGTATCATCTAGCACACACAATACACACACACATGTCTACACTCAGTATTGCTATCACACCACCCATACCACAGTCTATCACAGACACACACCCTCACCCCAACAGCCACAAAAACGACACTCACCACGTACACCCACACACTACTTAACCCTGTCGCTAACACCCGCAGTCTCAGACACACACATAAACAAAACACACATTCGTCCTCCACCCACACACGATACATCACATACCATCGCAATGATAGTCCATCTTTTACACACATTATACACACCCAACACACACACTACACACCACTAAAAAAACTAGCACCTCACAAAGACCTAATGCACACACTAACAAATATTCGTAGTCACACACACAAAACCACAAATCACACAACTCTGACACAACAACTCCCACCACACCAGATCACATCTAGCTCTATTATATACAGTGAGCGACACTCAATGTCGCTGTTGCAACACACACACACAACACCACACACATTGCATACACACACACATCTGTCACATACACACTATCACCATACACATCACCTTACTACCTTGCCAATGTGTAACATACTATGTCCTTGATTCCTCAACACACTGAAGATAATATGTGTGTGTTAGTGCATATGTATTTTGTGTGTGTGACAAGATGTTTAGAAGTATTTCTCGATCATAGAAATAAAACTGTGTAGTCAAAAATATAAAACACGCGCTGTTTATCATTAACAAATGTAGTTTATATTCACAGCGATATGATTGTATGTTATTCTTGACATGTGTTAACCATGTATTACTATTTAAATCTAATAGTACTTACACAGCTATGTCCATCCATGAAACATACTTGTAATTTAATAACATCCTCCTTATAACACTGCTGTCTCCTGTTTTTCTTTATTTTTAGTTTTTGAGTATATCATCATAGCAAAACCTATTCTTCACGTATTGTGTTTTAGCCAAATACTTACTACTATAATTCTGTATTTTTTACATTCATAACACCGCATATAATAAAATAAGATGCAATTCACTAATTATGTAATTGTATACGCACTACTACACCTGCATAGATTGACAGTATGATGTATTATATTGATGTGTATCTTGTCCACAATTGGTATCGTTTTTATGGAACGTGTGTCATATACTGTATACGCACACGACTTAACAAACATCAGAGATGTGTTCTACACACACGCATTATACCTTATTCTACGTTCGTATTTTAATATATAGTTGATCCATATTCTTATTCTCATTGTGTAATGTAGTAGATGCCGTGACGCTTGGAGGTTTATGTTTGCTTTAAGGTCTTTGAATGATATTCGTCGTACCTCTCTTATTTTAGTACTCATTTTTTATGTTGATTGTGATGTCTCATTCAATACAGTGTACATAGTCTCGCTTATCTGTGCCTTTATCACTTATGTGTACATCTTCACCAATTCTATGATATTTTCGCATGTCTATATATCATATATGTTATATGGTTTGTTTAGATTTGTTAAGACGTTTAGTCTCTAAATTCACATTATTTTGTACAATACTATAGCTCTCATAAACTAACTCATTTCTTGTTCATGTATTGTTCACCCCCTTTCACTCTCTCTTAGTCAAATCTTCACACTCACCACCTTACATCCATATGTGTTATTGTCGTTTTTTACGTTCTTTCATTTTGCACTCATTATCAGACTTGCATGTATCATTCACTATGTTTCTTTCCTTGTATATTGTTATATTCTTTTGTCCGAGCTACAAAAATTATTTTTTATTTCCTTTGGTCGCGACTGTTGTGTGTGTAGTTTGTTTGTTTTGTGTATTGTTTTTTTTTTGTTTTTATCATTCAAATATATTGCATATATGTGTATTGATGATATTGAAGTATTGTCTTCTGTGTTGTATAATGTGTGTTGTTTCATGTGTTACATTGTTATTTTAGTTGTTAGTTAACTGATTTTTAATATATCTCTCCTTCTATCTTTTCTTTTTCTCCCCTTATCTATTCTCTATTCGTGTATTACTCATTCTTATCTGTTGAGTTTTTTGTGTTCTTATGTATATGTAATTTTGCGTATGCTGTAGTTATTTGTATCATAGTCGTTCAGTATGTGTGTCACGTCCACATACAGGTGTTTTAGTGTATATTGAAGTCTGTTTTTTTTTTTTTATTGTTTGTATTTTTGTATTTGTGTTATGTTTGTGTGTCTTTGTGTTGTGTTGTTGTAGATGATTTGATGGTTATGTTCGTACTCAGTGCTTGTTATGTTGTGTCTTTGTTGTTTATGTTGTTTGTCTACTATTGTTATGTTATATTATCCTCTCTCCTCGCTGTTCATTTTGTGTATAGTATACCTCGTCTGCGCTCTCGTGATTTAGTTACGTTGTTGCTGTCTCTGATTATTATTATGCTAGTGCTTTCTCTGCCTTTATATCTTTATGCTGTTATCTACTCTATCATATGTATTTTTTCTATAGTGTCCTACTGATCTTTCGTGTATTCGTCGCTTGTGTGGCATTATATGCTCGTGCTATGTCTTCTCATTTTTTACGTTCCTATGTCTACTATCGGCAAGCAATCAAGCAGCTAGAATCCTCTTGTTCAGCTTTTTGTATCGATACGACTTTATCACATGTACCCTATACTACATGTCTCATTACTCATTCAGTCCATCTCTGTTCAGCTCACTCTATCCATGTCATGTTATTGCTTGTATCTCTATGATATGTCCGACCTTAGTATTCTGGTTTAGGATATCTCATTTTAGTATCGCCTTCCTTTGAGCGTACAGTACATCTCCGTGTTACTATCCGTCGCACCGCGTCTGTACCATAATATGTTCATTCTGTGCTCGCTGCACCTACATAATGCTCTATTGTACTGTAATGTACCTCCTCCTCCTGTCCTTGCGTCGCATGCGACTACCGTTCACATGTACTATCATTACTCTATTCTCTGTGTCTACTTTTATAATATCATTACGTAACTGACATCTGTCATGTCTACAATACCATACATACTGTGACATTGTCCATACATGTGCTGTCCTTGTACTCATCATGTCGCACATTGCCAACGCACAGATGTCTGTGCGTCACGCAACACACAAATCACTCTGTATACACGCGCCCTTCCTTTGTGTTTGAGAGTAAATATGTTGGCGATACCACGCTGCGTTCTGTGGTTTCGGTCTCGTCTGTCTGTCTGTTATGCACATCGTGTCTGTCTGGCATTCTTCACTAGATGTTACTGCATGGTCGCCCATCTTTTTCGTACATAGTGATGTCCCTTGTGCACATCCGATTCGTCACTTCATGTCACTACTGACTCTGTGCATTCCCAATACTGGGCGTATATTACTTGCGCTCGCATGTTCCGTCTCTTCTTTCTTCTGCTAGACAACGGTCCGGTCTGCTGCTGCACGGTCTGTCGCGGTCTAAGAAGCTGATGGTCACAGCCACGTTGTATCGCACTCGTCCGTCCGTACGAAGTCGCCGGCAAGACACCACTGTTACTCCGTCTACAATCATTCTTCGGGTCTACGTCGCTGCTGTTCACTCCTGTCTGATCGACCTCTTGGGCAGCTCTGTGATTTGTATGATATCGTCTATCGATGTTATGTAATGTATACTTGAGCAATTGGCTGTCTCCCTCGAACGTGATTACTCTCCATCACATGTATTCAGCTGGAGGCACGGTCTAGTATTCGCATGACGATACATGGCCAATAGTATGCTTCATGCTTTATACGGTGCATGCACTACTGCTTTCGTGTGTATTCAGTACGGTATAAGCTGGACTGAATACGCGCATCCACTACTGATGCTATGCTCAAAGCTCATTCTCACCTTGTAGCTATACTGGAAGACACTACTGGAGTGCTATATCTAAGACATCGCGACTCTTATTAGATCATGGACATACACATACTAAGAACTGATAACACATACTGTGCAGTCAGTATTTCACTTCATCTCCCTCTCCTCTCTCTCTCCCTCTCTCTTCTCTCT
>JAWQFJ010032239.1:20000-22500 GCA_034096865.1 Theodoxus fluviatilis | reverse complement strand
CCTGACCCTGCCCCTTGACTCCGAAGGACTTGGGGCGGGGGAGCGTGTGCAGGGTCGAGACCCCCGGAGCCTGGGCTGTTTGCCTGGTGGACCCGAGGGTCCGATACTGGGGAGATTTACTAGAGGGCTTAAGGGGACCATTTGCTGCCACGCTCGAATTGCCGGCGGACTGCATTGTGGGACGGTCTGCCTTTCGCGTCTCTCGCCTGGGCGTCTGGCTCAAATGAGGAGCCCAGACGATGTTACGACAAAGAACCCGTTAGGGCCTGTGCATTAAATGATGAAACGACAGGGGACAGACGGATGTGGACGGACAAAGAGACAGACAAAGATGATAGAGGCAACATCGTAGGAATGAGTGAGTGATGGGGAAACAGAGAGACAGCGATAAAGCTTAAGGGAGAATCACATTTTGGAGAAAAAAAATTTAAACGGACACAGGAAGAGAGAGAGAGAGAGAGAGAGAGAGAGAGAGAGAGAGAGAGAGAGAGAGAGAGAGAGAGAGAGAGAGAGAGAGGCTACCTACGCACCACAATTAATATAATAGATCTTAATCATAAAATTTATCTGGAAGATTTTACTCATACCCTCGTATACGCCCATAAAGAGAAATATTAATAACACCGACACCATGCAATGCATGAGGAAATCATCATTATGCTCCGAGCTGACTCAAAAGCTTTTTTGGATGGTTTGAACTACAGCACTACAACTTATCCTTCGAGTCATAAACAAATTGATTATATCCACCATTTTGACGACCACTGGTCGTCGACGGGCAACTCCGGGGCCACCATTAAAGAAATCATGGGGGTCAGTTGACGCCATCATGGTCTTCTTACGATGCCATCTCTGCAGGGTTGCGGTGAACGTTTAAAGGGTGGACCACTTCGTCCCGAGTCTCTTGTGTCGTCTGGCAACAATGGCCGAATGGTCACTAATCCCATGCTAAATGGCCCGTCATCGAAATTTAATCGGGCCTCCAATCTGTCCGTGGGTGGAAAGGTGATTACCTCTCCACGGAGCACTTCCCTGCACCTGCAGCAGAACTCTGTTGTGATGAAGCTGGCGAGAGAGTTGAGTATTTCTCTTGAAAGCATACACCAACCGCTAAGAAATGCAGAGTATATTTCGACATAGTGACAACCGGTGATGAAATTGAAAAATTCACTACACAACTTTTAGATTGAGGTCCATTTTGTTTAAGGAGGATATACTCAAGGGGAATTCGTCTTTAAATACTTTTTGTTTGTTTGGAGCTGTTAGCGATTTCAGGTGTGAACTGAGAAGAAATTGGTATAACAGAATTTAGCCTCTTGAGTTTCATGAGCTGTTCGTTACTTCCCACTTAGTCAAACAAAAAGAAATAGGAACATGCTTAGCTAGCACCAAGGTGGTCAATTTAACTCCTACAAGGGTTTAGATCGTTATCACTTCTACATCTACCGAAAGTTTGTTCCCATTGGATTCCTTCATCAACTCCTCAAACTGGCAATTGTTTTCTAGTGAGAGAATCTTCGTCATCATCTCCTGCAGCCTCCACCCCTTCCTTTTTCCAGGTCCTGATTTCAATTTTCCTGGAGTGCCTTTCTTTCCATTTGTCCCTTCTTCAAGCCCTTGAGTTCCCATTCCTCCTTTGTAGAAAGGTAACCAAGAGGGCACCTGAAGTCGAGGAGCCAGGTCTGCAATTAGGCAGGTAATAGGCGGACTTCCATCAGCCTCTCGCTTTAATTTCTTTGTCAGCCCATGATGGCAAGGACGTGCGGCGGCTAGGGGACTCAGAACCAGCCTCGACTCGGGCCCCGATAATGCGATAATGCGTCTAGAGCGGGTCACCCTTTTAATGGTCGCTCCCCAGGGGTCGGGGCTCACGAAGAGAGAACAGAGTGAAGGAGGGAGCGAGAGGGAGCGAGAGGGATAAGAGGGCATAGAGGGATGCGCCTCCAAAGATGAAGGGAGCAGATAGGAGGATAGGTAAAGGGTGATGAGAAGGCAGGGCAAGGAAAGGACGGCTGCAAGAGAGAGAAAGAGGTGGAGAACGGCATAGGGAGAGGGTTGGGTGGATGAAAGAAGAGACGAAACTGTGCAGTGAGAAGCTGAAAGAAATGCTGCAGGTAGAAGGGCCCATTATAATGCGAGGCAGAGCAAGAACGGCAGCAGGTTTGCGTGCAGGAGGCAATGGAAAAAAATGCGTGGAAGAAGAACCAAAGAGTGGACGGCCAAGCGAAAAAGACATTATGGAAGAGACTTGGTGGGGGGAAAAATGACTGGCGATAAGTTAAAAAGGAAATGAATTATCATGTTGGAAAATGAAAATACTGGAAGTAAGTTGAGGATGACTGAAATAGCATAGCTGCAGAAGAGAAGGCTGCAGGTAAGTTGAGGAGGCAGTAGAAGAACACAGTCCACAAACAGCAGTAGACGGGTAGACTGAAAAACGTGAAAAAAACAGCACTGAGGAGGAAGACAAATAACAGACTGCGGAAGAGAAGGAAGGAAG
>JAWQFJ010032239.1:10000-12500 GCA_034096865.1 Theodoxus fluviatilis | reverse complement strand
GGCACCCTGCAGTGCGACTAACCCTTGTAAGCAGCCATGAGCCAGCATTGGCTTGGGATGCTCCCCAGGGAGTGGAGTTGTTGCTGGTACCTGACTGTTGACATGTTAATTTCGAAAACAACTGTAACTCTTTAAACCAGAACAACGAAGGAAAGAAATATTTGTGGATCCAGAATACAGACACAGCAGATGACTTTATTGATATTTATAACCTTCGATGGTAAACAACCACGAACCATCAACCCAACATTGTGACTACAACACAGATACCAACGACACGGTGGAACACTAAACAGAGAACGAGAAATAAGACGCCGGAAAGGAACGCCGGGCGCATTTAACTCCGATGACCCGCTTGCCCACGTGACGTGACCGATGCTTCCCTCACGCCAGTGAAGAGCTACTTCCGCCGCCATGCCGCAGGGCCCAGGAGCGTGCAGCGGCCCGGAAAACCCTCCGCGTCAAGACGTAGTGCTTCGCCACGGAGGCCGGGGCTGAGGCAGGCATGGAGCAAAGGGCGTCTGTGAGAACCAGGCGGAGCGAGTGTGGCGGGGAACGCTCCAATCCTTCCCAGAAGGCACTGGAGGTGATTCAGCCATGATGACGCGCTGTCGTCGCCAATGGTGCCCTGTCTCCACGCCACAGCCTAGGACCCCTAAACTGACAGTGACACTGGGTGGCAGGGGAGGGGAGTAGGGATGGAACATGGGGGAGGGCGGGGGGGGGGGGGGGGGGAAGAAAAAGGAGGGGGGGGGGGTAAAAGAAGGGACGAGAGTAGAGGATGGGGAGCAAGAGGGGTGGGGTGGGGGGTGGGGGGTGGGGGTGGGTTGCAGGACGGTCTTCGAGGAGAAAGGATGGGGATGGGCATTATGAATCGCTCTTTGAGCCCTGGGGGATCGACCTGACGAAAAAGAGCTGGTCTCCGAGCACGCAGTTTTTCAACCCGAGGTGATTTCTGTTTTCAATATTTCGCGGAGAGCCTGAAGTAATTAGCGTCTCCAACGGCGACGAACTGCGTGACTCTGATTAGGCTGCTTCGTTGGGCTCGGCCATTGGGGCATCTCTGTGTTTATAACCTAGGGGCAAACTTGGCCTGATGGTTTTAGGGCCTGGTGACAAGGAGGAGACGAGAATGGGTCTTGCTAAAACGAATGAAAAGATGTCACCTTTTCAAAAGTTTTAGCGAGACATCTCACTCGGCTCCCATTCACTCTCATTCTGAACTGAGATGAATCATAAGACGCAGGCAAACACCGTCGTAGCAATGTCAGGTCGGCTTCTTTTTTTTTGCAAATAACACTCGTCCCTTTCTGTTGGAGGCGTGGCTCTGATTTTTCGCCCCTTCTGTTTATCTTCATGATTTCGCTGACTTTTAGGAGTTAATACTGGACACTGACGGAGTGAAGATAGATCTTGGAGTGAAAAGTCTCCGAAAATAAAATGTCATGCTTTAACGGTACACATTTTATTAGACACGTCAACACAGACGGAAACAACCCAAAATAGCAAAGATATAACCAAAGCCGTGATCCACATCCCCTTCTCTTTTAAAGTCGACGAGCGAGCGACAATGTTTGTCTTTTAAAGATGGTATCCTCACAAAGAAGTGAACATTGCTTGTTTCTGGCATTGATGTCTAGACGACACAAACAGCATGATAGACGCACCAAACACAACACTGAAAAATGATACATGAAAACAGCTCATCACAGCACGGCACAGTACATACAGCACACCACGATGTAGCAACAGCACAGCAAAGTGCAGCAGCTCACAAAGCAACACAAGGTATCAAAGTATGATGTTCCAGATTCATCATTTGAAAGGAAACAACGATGTAAAAATAAAGAAGAAAGGCGAACCAACGAGGAAAGTCATATTCACTTCTCCAGTCGTTCTTCTGTTGTACAGAGTCGGAAAAACCGACTGTTGTTTCGTCCGTGAACGTCAGTTTACGTTCCTTTCCGTTTCAGATTGTTTCCTAATCTTCAGTCCGTCCTAGAGCTCATGAAACAAACTTTGACTTGTTTCATTGGGGGCCGAAAAGATGCCATCTGATTACGAAGTCAGATTTGTACAATGGACAGTATCTTGAGCTTCATATGCCAGTTTTTATCGACAGTAAGTATTAATACATAACCAGATTGAAAAAATAAATAACACCTTGAGGTTTATGTTGTTGACTGCTAGGTGAGTCTTCACTTTAAGAGAGGTAGGTAAAATAGCCAACGTAAAGAAGCCTTATGTTTTTTCAATTATTCACCGACCCCATGAATTAGTTTTTCAGTTGCTCCTGAATACTTTCATAAAGATATTTCAAATTGATGTTGCTCATGTAATGTTTGGTAATTTATGTCATCAGTTTACGTCGTAATTCATTGTGTTTGTGATCTTTGCTCATGTGCGATGATATATATCACCATAGAGTTTTTACAGTTTTCGGTGCTGACAGCCATCAGACTAACGTGGAAAAATGCACTGAAAGTATCGAAATGGAATA
>JAWQFJ010032239.1:2500-5000 GCA_034096865.1 Theodoxus fluviatilis | reverse complement strand
CAAATTAAAAATGTATGAAGTTTTAAAAGAAAAGTAGAAAGAGAGTAGAGGATGTGGAGGATGAGGAGGAGGAGGAGGAGGAGGAGGAGGAGGAGGAGGAGGAGGAGGAGGAGGAGGAGGAGGAGGAGGAGGAGGAGGAGGAGGAGGAGGAGGAGGAGGAGGAGGAGGAGGAATAAGATGAAGACAAGGATAACGTCGAGAAGACAACAGCGGATTCAACAGCAGAAGAAACAACAGCAGCCGAAGAAGAAGAAGAAGATGAAGAAGAAGAAGAAGAAGAAGAAGAAGAAGAAGAAGAAGAAGAAGAAGAAGAAGAAGAAGAAGAAGAAGAAGAAGAAGAAGAAGAAGAAGAAGAAGAAGAAGAAAAAAAAGAAGAAGAAGAAGAAGAAGAAGAAGAAGAAGAAGAAGAAGAAGAAGAAGAAGAAGAAGAAGAAGAAGAAGAAGAAGAAGAAGAAGAAGAAGAAGAAGAAAACAAACAGAGATGATTTCACGAGAATGGGAAGGCGCGCGTTTTCCCAGCGCGTAATAGAGTTGGTGAAATACCATCAACGCGCGCTACGAGGAGGTGTATGAGTCAATGAAAAAACCGGGAGCAAACAGCATCGCTATCTTTCTCATGGCCTGCATCGTAATAGGCTGTGACACTTTTCCCGAAAGAATTTACCAAGCACTCCGGTGAAGAATGGGAACGATTATGACGCATCGACCGGGGAGGAAAAGATGGCATTGTCTGGCGGTGAATGTCACCACGGGTGGGGATGCACCCCGCGCCATAAATCATGAAGGTAATCGTTCTCATCTGATGTTTGGGGAGGACTGACGAGAAAAATGATTGACTGAGAAACTCGACACTAATGCTGCACGTTGATTTCGGCAATCCGACACCAGGGTCATCCATGGAGGCATGGGGTGCTGGTGGCGCCACCACGCGGGCTAGAACGACGTGGACCAAGTGCTGCTGTCCCTTCATTGGCCCTCTTGCCCTCGGTCCGCGCCATCGGAGTTGTCTGCCAGCTTCACTTGGAACTCGATGGAAGGCGGAGGAAGCGTTGGTGAAGTGATAATATCGAAATTGTGATGATGCAGAATGAGTAGTACGAGTGTCGTTATAGGGAGAAAAAAGTGGGGGTTTTAAGTTGGAGGAGAGAAATCATCAGTGAAGTGATATAGACATGGCGATTATGTCTTCGAGTAGAGCTGGCGTGATGATTAAGGGAAGTTGAAATTGTTGGGAGGAGATTTCTCAAGGAAACAGAGAAATTGGTGGTGAAGTGATAGAGGTATCGTGATGTCTTTGACTATGACAAGTGTCGTTGCTAAGAAAGATTAAGAGAGGAGTGAACTCTATGAGAAGCGCCCCCAAAAAAGTTGGTGAGGTGAAATGGGCACTCTGATTATGTCACTGTGAGACAGGTTTCGTGAGTATTTAAAAAAGTTTCGATGGTCGAGAAAGAAGATCTCTATATGAGATAGAAAAATTGTTGGTGAAGTGATACATGCATCACGATACTGTCTTCGAGTAGGACATATTTCGTAATTAAAAAAATATGAAAATAGTTGGGAGATGACCTCTGTGAGATGCCGAGAACCTGTAGGTAAAGCAATGATTTTGACGTCGGGATTGAGTCATCGAGCGTAGCAAATACCATGGTATCTCTGTAAGTTTAAAAAGTTGGGATAAGATCTTTGAAAGAGCAGAGAAATCGTCGGTGGATTTAGGGAGGCAACACGACAGTGTCTTCGAGATGATTGAGTGTCGCGACTTTTAAAAGTTATGACAGTTGGAATAAGTTTTAGAATGGCGGTGGAATGGTTCCTGAAATGGAATAGATATATGTGTATCGATTATGACTGACTTGTTTGCCGTGTTTGATAAATATCAAAATACATGGAATGGGGCGTTATTGGAGAGAGAAGGATCAATAATGAAATAATTCCAGCTAGGCGATTTTTCTCAGAGTAAATGTTTCGTTTTCTGTATCATGCGATGGGATGCATGAGAGAAAAACTGAAAAGGTCACAGCATGATATATGAAGTAGGTATCGTGATGAATTCTCTACACATATTTAAAAACTAGTTGTTTTTTTAGGGACAAGACGTGTGGAATGAATTGTAGCATAGGCAAACGATGCACCGTTGAGATGAAATAGGCATTACAGTAATAGAGCGTGAAGACTCATAGAAAGTGTGTAGACCGTGAGTTGAGGTCCAAACAGGCGAAGAATATTGTGGAACATTGTTACAGATATCATGATGATAGGTTTTCACAGGTAGATTAGAAAAACATGCACTGTATGAAAAGCATAAATAGAATGGCGTTGAGATCTCAAATGAAATGATTGTGATGGCGTATGAGTGTCTTCGTTTCGGCATAAGCACTCATTCAAAAGTTGAAATGCGCTGAATGACGTGAACATGAAACGAAGCAAAGGAATCAAAGTGAACTACAGATCAAAGATGGAATTGCGTAAATGGCACAATAATATAATCATTGGGAAT
>JAWQFJ010032238.1:0-11559 GCA_034096865.1 Theodoxus fluviatilis | reverse complement strand
AGGACTATGGAGACAAGGACTATGGAGACAAGGACTATGGAGACAAGGACTATGGAGACAAGGACTATGGAGACAAGGACTATGGAGACAAGGACTATGGAGACAAGGACTATGGAGACAAGGACTATGGAGACAAGGACTATGGAGACAAGGACTATGGAGACAAGGACTATGGAGACAAGGACTATGGAGACAAGGACTATGGAGACAAGGACTATGGAGACAAGGACTGTGGAGACAAGGACTATGGAGTCGACGACGAAGCAGGAAAAGGAACAGAACAACTGACGGCCGACTACGAGATCAAGGACGAAGTTGATGACAACGAGGACGACGACGAAAATAGCGCTTTATTTCTGCTCAGAGTGGCGGGCGTATTTACAGGAACCTCCCATCCCTTCAAACGTGTTTGTGACGTAGGATGGGAGGCGTCACGCATGCGCGGTGGCGAGAGGCGCGAGGGAGAGCAGCATGGCCGCCACCAGCACCCAGGCCGGCCTGGCCAGAGCGACGGTGCGGGCCGAGGACAGTCCCAGCAGGTACTCCAGCTCCCTCAGGAGGATGCTCTCCTCTGCAACGCAACAGTTCTGGGAGTTCGCTATCACCCTGTGTGTGCAGTAGCACTCTCGCACCCACAGGCTTGCTCGTTCATGCGAATACAAACACACACACACACACACGCATGCGCGCACGCACACACACACACAAACACACACAGACGCACACACATTGACACACACACACACGCACGCACGCACAAACACACACATACACACGCATGCACGCACGCACACACGCACGCACGCACACACACACACACACACACACGCATGCATGCACGCACAAACACACACACGCGCGCGCAAGCACACTGACACACACACACACGCACGCACGCACACACAAACACACACACACGCATGCACGCACGCACACAAACACACACACTGACACACACACACTGACACACACACACACACACACACACACACACACGCCCGCACGCACGCACGCACACACACACCCCCGCTCACAAACGCACACACACTGACACACACACACACACACACGCATGCACGCACGCACACACACACACACATACACATACACGCACACACACTGACACACACATACACACACACGCCCGCCCGCACAAACACACACACACACACACACACACATACACACACACACGTACGCACTCACACACATTCACACATACACACACACACACACACACACAGAAACACACACACACATACGCACGCACGCACAAACACACACACATACACACACACACGCACACACATTCACACACATACACACTCACACGCATACACACATACATACACACACATACACACACATACACACTCACACACATACACACACACACACACACACACACACACACACACACACACACAGGCGCTCACCATCATACGCGACACGGAAAGGCAATCAGATAGAAAGATACGCTGAGGCGAATATATAACAAGAAGGGCAAAGCCCATACAACTCACATGCTTGACCTTGACCTTTACATAACATTGACCTTCAGGTGACCTTCAAGGTCAAGGTCAAACAACTACACCTAGCAATGTGATCATACACTAAGAAATGCTTTACACATTTTTCCTAGCAAAATACATGTGGCCTTGACCCAAGATTAGGTCATCCAAGGTCATGCAACACAAAGCTGTTAATTCAAGACATAGGAAGCACAATGGTGCTTATTGGCACTTTCTACCATGAGATATGGTCACTTTTAGTGGTTCACTACCCCATTTTGGTCACCTTTCATAAGGGTCAAAATGACCTTGACCTTGATAATATGTGACCAAATGTGTCTATGTGTCTCATGATGAAAGTATAACATGTGCCCCACATAATTATTAAGTTTGAAACAGTTATCTTCCATAGTTCAGGGTCAAGGTCACTTCAAAATATGTATACAATCCAACTTTGAAGAGCTCCTGTGACCTTGACCTTGAAGCAAGGTCAATCAAACTGGTATCAGAAGATAGGTAGTACTTTGCCCTTTATACCATTTGTAGGTCGGGTATCCAATCTCAAAAACTGCAGAGAAAATTGTGAAAATGTGAAAAATGGCTGTTTTTAAAACATTTACGGCCAATGTGACCTTGACCTTGAAGAAAGGTCAAGTCACTATGTATGTTTTTGTACGCCTTGTCATCATACACCATGATGCCAAATTGGGTGTTGATAGAGTTAATAGTCTCCGAGAAAAATCCAACGTTAAAGATTTTTACGGATTACAGGACGCCCCGACGCCTGGACGCCCGGACGGACGCCCGGACGGACGCCCGGACGGACGCCCGGACGGACGCCCAGGCGCCCTGACGGACGACACGGGTGACCTAGTATGAAAGTATAACATGTGTACTACAATGTTATGAAGTTTGGAAGAGTTATCTCCCATAGTTCAGGGTCAAGGTCACTTCAAAATATGTATACAATCCAACTTTAAAGAACTCCTGTGACCTTGACCTTGGCAAGGTCAAGTCACTATGTATATTTTGTACGCCTTGTTATCCTACACCATCATGCCAAATTGGGTGTTGATAGACTTAATAGTCTCCGAGAAAAATCCAACGTTAAAGTTTTTTACGGATTACAGGACGACCAGACGCCCGGACGCCCGGACGGACGCCCGGACAGACGCCCGGACGCCCGGACGGACGACACAGGTGACCTAGTATGAAAGTATAACATGTGTACTACAATGTTATGAAGTTGGGAAGAGTTATCTTTCATAGTTCAGGGTCAAGGTCACTTCAAAATATGTATACAATCCAACTTTAAAGACCTTCTGTGACTTTGACCTTGCTTCAAACTGGTATCAAAAGATAGGGATTACTTTGCCCTATATACTTCAGAGAAAATTGAGAAATGTGAAAAATGGCTGTTTTGTAGACAACATTTACGGCCCCTGCGACCTTGACCTTGAAGCAAGGTCAAGTCACTATGTATGTTTTTTGACGCCTTGTCATCATACACCATCATGCCAAAATGGGTGTTAATAGACTTAATAGTCTCCGAGAAAAATCCAACGTTAAAGTTTGTTACGGACGCCCGGTCGGACGAAAAGGGTGAGTACATAGACTCACTTTTGCTTCGCATGTGAGTCAAAAAGACAGGCCAGCTAGTCGGCAGGCAGGCAGAGGCACACGTGCTCTCTCTCTCTCTCTCTCTCTCTCTCTCTCTCTCTCTCTCTCTCTCTCTCTCTCTCTCTCTCTCTCTCTCTCTCACAGACACACAGACAGGCTCACAGACCCACAGACAGACAGACAGACAGACAGACAGACAGACAGACAGACAGACAGACAGACAGACAGACAGACAGACAGACAGACAGACAGACAGACAGACAGACAGACAGACAGACAGACAGACAGACAGACAGACAGACAGACAGACAGACAGACAGACAGACAGACAGACAGACAGACAGACAGACACACAGACAGACAGACACACAGACAGACAGACAGACAGACAGGAAAATGGGGGAGGAGGAGATATAATTTGAACTCACTTTATCCCTGCAGGTTTACTGGAGGTCCTACAGACTTTATCTGTCTGTGTGTCTGTCAGTCCCGACGGCTGATTTCTCAAAAACTACTAGACGGATTTTTTTTTGACATTTTGCACACGTACTGGAAGTTAGGTCCGATTAAATGTATCAAATTTTCAGAATCGAGGTTTGAACAGAAACTGGTTCTTTAAGGTCGTAAACTCGGAAGCACCTCCCTAAATAGTCACTTGATGGAATGGCGAAATTGCAAAATGTGTGACGTCATCAATAACGTGACGAAATTTTATATGCATGTCTGTCTCTCTGTCCCGATTAAACGGCTGATTTCTCAAAAACTACTGGACGGATTTCCTTGGCATTTTGCACACTTAGTGGAAGTTAGGTCCGATGGAATGTATCAAATTTTCAGAATCGAGGTTTTCAAATAAATTGATTTGTTTAGGTTGTAAACTCGAACACTCCCCCCCCCCCCCCCCCCCCCCCCCCCCCCCCCTGAGATTTCAATTGATGGAATAGCCAGATCGAGTCAAACAGAGTTATCTTTTCCTACGTTCACAAAACAATGAGTAGAGTAGAGTAGATTCTTCGGCCTTCTTAGGCTTCAAGGGCCTGTTACCGATTCTGATGGTTCTCTGGCTGTATTTGCATCGCTCTTACGGATACTGGTCTTCTGACCAGGCCTAGTCTTTTTCACTTGTGAAAAAAGAAAAAAAAGAAAGCTTATACGAGAAGATTATTGACGTTGATGGGCTAGATCCATATGAAACACCAAACAGTTTGTGGTCTGTCGACAAAAACCAGTTGCCGGATATAAACCACGCCAGGATTGTACAATATTTTGTGCTGGGCAAAAGTGCGAGAATTTTGCAGCCTTCAAAAACTTGGGAGCTTACAGGACTTTCGTCTGTGTTTAATAATAATAATAATACAGATTATTTGTACGCACATACCTTTGCTAATAGGCAAGCTCATGGCGTTTACAATGAAAAAGTACACACTCATACAAAGCATTCCAACACTCGCACACTGTACAGTTGAAATAAAGAAAAATTAAATACAATACAATTAATTAAATAGCAAGCAATAAACAAAACACGAACATTAAAGAGGCGCCTTGTGCAGCACTTCACTGCTCGTCAGGAAAGACTGACCGGAACAGGTGCAAGAAGTGCGAAGCTACAAACCAGATGGATGTCAGAACACAGTAGTTTCAGCAAAGGTAAATGGTCTCAAATAAACTTATTTTGTTTACTCCTAGGGTAAAATCTCATCTCACACCTTCCTATTTCACGGTCACTTGCAAGTTGTCGCTGCGAACGCTATAAATGGTTTACAAAAACTCAGGCACACCAGATCTCCAATGACACGATTGGTAGAGCGTTGGTCTCTTGGTCATGCGTGACCAGGTTCGATTCTGCGCTGAAACTTTTTTCTCTTCTCTTTTTTCAAGAGGTTGAGGGTTCGAACCCAACCTGGTTTTTTGTGTTTGTGTGTGTGTGTGTGGTTTCCCCCCCCCCCCCCCCCCCCTCTTTTCTCGAGAGGTTGCGGGTTCGAACCCGATCTTTTTTAATTCCAAAACCTGGAGGTTCAACGCCAGCGGTTTTTATTCATAGGCCGAGCGCCCATTGGATGCATCAGTATGATTGCACAACAGTCAACCTATGAAGAGGCCTTCACGAAGTGACTCGGCACAGCAGGCTGCTTCCTGTACACTGCGTACAGGGTGTGTTTTTGTTGTATTCCTCCTCTATAACCTTTACGTCAGTACATCCACTGCACTCCCTTATACATCCATACATCCATTACACCCCCGTATACATCCATACATCAATTACACCACCTATTCATGAATACATCGACTACACTCGCTTATATATCAATACATCCACTACACTCGCTACCACATCAATACATCCAATGCACTCCCTAATCCCCCCGCCCCATTCCCACCCCCACCCCACTCACACATCCACTCACACACCCACCCCCACCCCACCCAACCCCACCCCACTCACACCCCCACCCCACTCCCACACCCAACCCCCTCCCACCCCCACCACCACCTCAATCCCATCCACACTCCACTCATACCCCACTCCCACCCCACTCACACGAACACCCCACTCACACGAACACCCCACTCATACCCCCACTCCACGCACACTCCCACCCCACCCCACTCCACTCACCCCCCACACCCCCACCCCAATCCCAGCCCCACTCCACTCCCATTGCACCCCCACCCCACTTCCACCCCAATCCCACCCTACTCACAACCCCACCATACTCCCACCCCACTCCCACCCAAAACCCCACCCCACTCAAACTCCCACCCCATTTCCCACCCAAACCCAACTCTCACCCCACTCCCACCCTACTCCCACCCCCACCCCACTCCCACTCCCACCCCCACTCATCTCCACTCCACTCCACTCCCACGCCACTCCCACCCCACTTCACTCCACTCCAACCCAACTTCCACCCCCACCTCCCTCCTACCCAGTTCCCTCCCAACTCCCACACCCACCCCCAATCCCACCCCACCCCAATCTCACCTCCACCCCACTTCCAAGCCCACCCCATTTCCACCCTCACCTCACCTCACGACCACCCCACGACAACCCCACGCCCACCCCACGCCCACCCCACTCCCACCCGACTCTTACCCCACTCCCACCCCACTCCCACCCTCACCCCACTCCCACCCTACTCCCACCCCACCCCACTCTCACCCTACTCCCACCCCACTTTCACCCCCACCCCACTTCCACCCCTTCTCTACTCTCACCCCACTCCCACCCCCATCCCACTCCCACCCCACTCCCACCCCCAATCCCACTCTCACCCTCACTCCCACGTCACTCCCACCCCCACTCACCCCACGTTCACCCCATTACAACGCTCACCTCACTCCCATCCCATGCCCACCCCGCGCCCACCCCACTTCCACTCCACTTCCACCTCACGCCCACACTATTCCCACCCCACACCCACCCCACTCTTACCCCACTTCCACCCTACTCCCACCCTCACCCCACTCCCACCCTCACCCCACTCCCACCCCTACCCAACTCCCACCCCACTCCCACCCCCACCCCACTTCCACTCCCACTCCAACCCCACCTTCACCCCACTTCTGTCTCGCCACCCAGTCTCTTGTCACCCTTTCCTCGGAGACGATGACGACGACGATGATGATGAGACGACGAAGACAAAGAAGATGATGACGACGGTGAAGACGAGGACGACGAAAAGCGATGATAATTATGACGATGATGACGACGACGAGGATGATTATGACGATGTAGACAAAGTCGACGACAAAGACGACAGGCATGGCGTAAAAAAGAAGACAACGACTATCGGAGCAACGTAAAAAGGCAACGATGACGATGACGATGACAATGACGATGAAGTCACCTTGCTTGCGGGGCGGATGGGGGCGGTGCTTGGGCAGTGCCAGCGCTCTGGGCAGCGGCACGATATCCTGGCACCGTCCCAAAGTTCCGTTGTAGAGCTGGCCGTGTCTGCAGCGGCACTGGTAGCCGCCCACCGTGTTGACACACACCTTGCCCCCCGTGCAGCGAATGTGCTCCTCCACGCACTCGTCCTTGTCTGCAACACACACTGTACACACTACACACTCGTCCTTGTCTGCAACACACACTGTACACACTTCACTCTCGTCCTTGTCTGCAACACACAATGTACACAATACACACATCCTTGTCTGCAACACACACTGTACACACTACACACTCGTCCTTGTCTGCAACACACACTGTACACACTTCACTCTCGTCCTTGTCTGCAACACACACTGTACACACTTCACTCTCGTCCTTGTCTGCAACACACAATGTACACAATACACACATCCTTGTCTGCAACACACAGTGTACACACTACACTCGTCCTTGTCTGCAACACACACTGTACACACTACACAATCGTCCTTGTCAGCAACACACACTGTACACACTACACTCGTCCTTGTCTGCAACACATACTGTACACACTTCACTCTCGTCCTTGTCTGCAACACACAATGTACACAATACACTCGTCCTTGTCTACAACACACATTGTACACACTACACACCCGTCCTTGTCTGCAACACACACTGTACACACTACACACTCGTCCTTGTCTGCAACACACACTGTACACACTATACACATCCTTGTCTGCAACACACACTGTACACACTACACACTCGTCCTTGTCTGCAACACACACTGTACACACTACACACCCGTCCTTGTCTGCAACACACACTGTACACACTACACACTCGTCCTTGTCTGCAACACACACTGTACACACTACACACATCCTTGTCAGCAACACACACTGTACACACTACACCCTCGTCCTTGTCTGCAACACACACTGTACACACTACACACTCGTCCTTGTCTGCAACACACACTGTACACACTACACACTCGTCCTTGTCTGCAACACACACTGTACACACTACACACTCGTCCTTGTCTGCAACACACACTGTACACACTACACTCGTCCTTGTCTGCAACACACTGTACACACTATACACATCCTTGTCTGCAACACACAATGTACACACTACACACTCGTCCTTGTCTGCAACACACACTGTACACACTACACTCGTCCTTGTCTGCAACACACTGTACACACTATACTCATCCTTGTCTGCAACACACAATGTACACACTACACTCGTCCTCGTCTGCAACACACTGTACACACTACACCCTCGTCCTTGTCTGCAACTCACAATGTACACACTACACCCTCGTCCTTGTCTGCAACACACACTGTACACACTACACTCGTCCTTGTCTGCAACACACACTGTACACACTACACTCGTCCTTGTCTGCAACACACACTGTACACACTACACTCGTCCGTGTCTGGAACACACACTGTACACACTACACCTCCTCCTTGTCTGCAACACACACTGTACACACTACACCCTCGTCCTTGTCTGCAACACACACTGTACACACTACACCCTCGTCCTTGTCTGCAACACACACTGTACACACTACACCCTCGTCCTTGTCTGCAACACACACTGTACACACTACACCCTCGTCCTTGTCTGCAACACACACTGTACACACTACACCCTCGTCCTTGTCTGCAACACACACTGTACACACTACACCCTCGTCCTTGTCTGCAACACACACTGTACACACTACACTCGTCCTTGTCTGCAACACACACTGTACACACTACACCCTCGTCCTTGTCTGCAACACACACTGTACACACTACACCTCGTCCTTGTCTGCAACACACACTGTACACACTACACCCCGTCCTTGTCTGCAACACACACTGTACACACTACACCACTCGTCCTTGTCTGCAACACACACTGTACACACTACACACTCGTCCTTGTCTGCAACACACACTGTACACACTACACACTCGTCCTTGTCTGCAACACACACTGTACACACTACACCCTCGTCCTTGTCTGCAACACACACTGTACACACTACACTCGTCCTTGTCTGCAACACACACTGTACACACTACACTCGTCCTTGTCTGCAACACACACTGTACACACTAAACTCGTCTTTGTCTGCAACACACAATGTACACACTACACTCGTCCTTGTCTGCAACACACACTGTACACACTACACACTCGTCCTTGTCTGCAACACACACTGTACACACTACACTCGTCCTTGTCTGCAACACACACTGTACACACTACACACTCGTCCTTGTCTGCAACACACACTGTACACACTACACACTCGTCCTTGTCTGCAACACACACTGTACACACTACACACTCGTCCTTGTCTGCAACACACACTGTACACACTACACACTCGTCCTTGTCTGCAACACACACTGTACACACTACACACTCGTCCTTGTCTGCAACACACACTGTACACACTACACACTCGTCCTTGTCTGCAACACACACTGTACACACTACACTCGTCCTTGTCTGCAACACACACTGTACACACTACACCCTCGTCCTTGTCTGCAACACACACTGTACACACTACACACTCGTCCTTGTCTGCAACACACACTGTACACACTACACCCTCGTCCTTGTCTGCAACACACACTGTACACACTACACACTCGTCCTTGTCTGCAACACACACTGTACACACTACACCCTCGTCCTTGTCTGCAACACACACTGTACACACTACACCCTCGTCCTTGTCTGCAACACACACTGTACACACTACACCCTCGTCCTTGTCTGCAACACACAATGTACACACTACACCCTCGTCCTTGTCTGCAACACACACTGTACACACTACACACTCGTCCTTGTCTGCAACACACACTGTACACACTATACACATCCTTGTCTGCAACACACACTGTACACACAACACTCTCGTCCTTGTCTGCAACACACTCTGTACACACTACACTCTCGTCCTTGTCTGCAACACACACTGTACACACTAAACTCGTCCTTGTCTGCAACACACACTGTACACACTACACCATCGTCCTTGTCTGCAACACACACTGTACACACTACACCCTCGTCCTTGTCTGCAACACACACTGTACACACTACACACTCGTCCTTGTCTGCAACACACACTGTACACACTACACTCGTCCTTGTCTGCAACACACTCTGTACACTACACACTCGTCCTTGTCTGCAACACACACTGTACACACTACACTCGTCCTTGTCTGCAACACACACTGTACACACTACACACTCGTCCTTGTCTGCAACACACAATGTACACACTACACTCGTCCTTGTCTGCAACACACACTGTACACACTACACACTCGTCCTTGTCTGCAACACACACTGTACACACTACACACTCGTCCTTGTCTGCAACACACACTGTACACACTACACACCGTCCTTGTCTGCAACACACACTGTACACACTACACACCCGTCCTTGTCTGCAACACACACTGTACACACTATACACATCCTTGTCTGCAACACACACTGTACACACTACACACTCGTCCTTGTCTGCAACACACACTGTACACACTACACACTCGTCCTTGTCTGCAACACACACTGTACACACTACACACATCCTTGTCTGCAACACACACTGTACACACTACACACTCGTCCTTGTCTGCAACACACACTGTACACACTACACTCGTCCTTGTCTGCAACACACACTGTACACACTACACTCGTCCTTGTCTGCAACACACACTGTACACACTACACACATCCTTGTCTGCAACACACACTGTACACACTACACACACGTCCTTGTCTGCAACACACACTGTACACACTACACACACATCATCGATTGCAACACGCACTGTACACACTACACACTCGTCCTTGTCTGCAACACACACTGTACACACTACACTCTCGTCCTTGTCTGCAACACACACTGTACACACTACACACCCGTCCTTGTCTGCAACACACATTGTACACACTTCACTCTCGTCCTTGTCTGCAACACACAATGTACACACTACACACCCGTCCTTGTCTGCAACACACACTGTACACACTACACAATCGTCCTTGTCTGCAACACACACTGTACACACTACACACCCGTCCTTGTCTGCAACACATACTGTACACACTTCACTCGTCCTCGTCTGCAACACAAAATGTACACACTACACACCCGTCCTTGACTGCAAACCACACTGTACACACTACACACTCGTCCTTGTCAGCAACACACACTGCACACACTACACACACATCATTGTCTCCAACACACACTGTACACACTACACACACATCATCGATTGCAACACGCACTGTACACACTACACATTCGTCCTTGTCTGCAACACACATTGTACACACAATACATTTGCTTTCATCTGCAACACAGCAGAAACCCGTGACACGTTGCGAAGCAAGCAGCAATTTGGATAAGGAGAAAAGGCAAAATATGTTTAGTGTCTTGCCCCGAAAAAGTCTTATCCTTGGCGCCAAAAAGCTATTTCCGCATTC
>JAWQFJ010032237.1:57500-61373 GCA_034096865.1 Theodoxus fluviatilis | reverse complement strand
AAAGTATTCCCAAGCTAGAAACTGGTACAAAAATACAATCCGAGCGAAGAAGAGAGATTATTTCAGAGCTTCCAGGATAGCTCTCACGGATAGTTTAAATGATTCACACAAATTTTGGTCTCTTGTTAAAAAGGCAACTTGCAAGCCAACTCCCCCCTGTGAACTGTGATATAAAGGTTTGGAAAAACCACTTCGAGAAAGTTTTCCAGATGAACCTAGACCAAAACTCGGTGAAGACTGCTGAAGCGATAGTCATGAGGCCGTCTCCAATGATATGCTAGATAAACCCATAATGGCAGGCGAAGTCATGAATGCAATAGATCGAATACGATCAGGGAAATCTCCAGGTCTGGACGAAATACCAGGAGAATGTTTTGCAATCATTGGTAACCAAATAGGTCCCTACTTGACAAAACTCTTCAATGCCCTGTTTTAACATCGCAATACTTTCCACGCGAATGGTCCCGTTCTATCATCGTCCCACTGCACAAGAAAGGTTCAAAGCTTGACCCCAACAACTATCGAGGGATAACCTTGCTGAGTACTCTGAGCAAAATCTTCTCCACTATACTTACCGGGCGCTTGCAGAATTGGGCAGAGGCAAACCACAGAATTTGTCTTGAACAGGCAGGATTCAGAACGAACCACTCTACTATCGATCACATATATACATTCTATGCAATGATACTTAGACATGTATATGGAAATTGTCGAGGAAAGCTTTACATAGCTTTCGTGGACTTTGAGAAGGCTTTCAATTCGGTAGACAGACAGCAGTTATGGAAAGCCCCGAAATATGTAGGGCTCTCAACTAAATTTATTGGAATGATTAAAGCTATATATGCACAGTGTCAGATTTAACAACGTCATATCCGAAATCTTCGAATGCCCCGCTGGCGTGAAGCAGGGAGCCAAAGAGTCCCCAATAATATTCTCCCTATTTATGAATTAAGTAGCCGACTACATCCGAACAAATGGCAAACACGGTATCCAACTTTTGCCTACCAGAGAAGAACGCAGATGATGTTATACTCCTCTCCACAACCCCAACTGGTCTACAAAAACAGCTTGACAACTTTGGTTTCATAGCCAAATCACTAAATTTAAAGGTTAATACTGAGAAAACAAATATTATGGTCTTCAGGAAGGGGGGATACCTAGCAGAAAACGAGAAGTGGTTTCTTGACAAGAAACATTTGGAGGTTGTGAATAAGTATAAATATCTAGGTGTCACATTCTCAACCAGATTATCGATGAGATGACTTGGCCACAAAGGGTAAACAAAAAGTCGTCTAGATCCTAAAGACAATGTGGAGCTTGCGCTCTATCAATACGAATGTATATTTTAAACTGATTGATTTACAAGTTCAGCCCACTCTACTCTATGGGGCAGAAATATGGGGATTGGGAAATGTCGATGGAATTGAAAAAGTTCATACATTTGCATGTAAAAAAATCCTTAGACTGGACCTCCGAACTCCTAATGAATTGGTTTGCGGAGACCTTGGCAGGTACCCCATGTCTGTCATGAGCATTGTGAGAGCAGTCAAGTACTGGCTTAGATTGTCTAAAATGAACATAAGCGGGCTCCCAAAACAAGCATTTGTAATGCTTAACAACTCCAACATTGCACAAAAGATGAATTGGGCACAACTCGTTGAGAACTGTCTCTATAGTTTCAGTTTTGGTTATGTATGGCTGAACGGTGGACCTGGTAACGAAACTCGTTTCTTAAAACAATTCAAGCAGAGGCTGAAAGATTGCCATCACCAATCATGGCATGAAAAATGTACAGACAGCGTAAGATTTCACTGGTATTTGTCATTCAAAAACCATTTTGGACTAGAGAAATACTTGTCCAGTGTTACGAATTTGACATTACCAACTGTTACGAGTTTATCTTATTTTAATCTTGACTTGACTTGTCTTGAATGGGCTCGTTTCCAATGATGGTCTAGGGGTAGAGAAATACTTGTCCAGTGTTACGAAATTGATATTACCAACTGTTACGAGTTTAGCTTATTTTAATATTGACTTGACTTGTCTTGAATGGGCTCGTTTCCAATGATGGTCTAGGGGTATACACTCACACAAACTCGCAACACTATCTCACTCATTCGCTCTATCAAAAACGGAACACGAATAGGGAGACAGTGAGGACACAGGTATAAATTAAATCATTTAAATTTCACCTAACAGCGCTAAGCATATATAAATAAATGATTAGTAATGATAATAGATAACCAGCTGTGGTAACCCGTCAATCAATCAAAATTACTTATCTGTCTTGAAGACTGTGTGTCCGACGAAAACCACGTGGCAATTTCTGGAACAAGGTGGCTGACTCGCCTTTACACAAATATACCGCTTTCACAAAGGCTCACACCTTTGGGACTCCTTGTAGCAGCGGTTTTCGATAACACAGGCGAGGGAGAGAAGGGGGTGAGAGGAAAGTGGAACACAGATGACGAATAACTTGGCGTTTCACTCGAGCAAGCGAGCGATACGTTGGAGAGGCGGCGTTTCGCTCTGCAGACTCGAACACGTGGTGACAGTGGCGTTCAGGCATGGGGAGACGCTGTACACTGGCGGGCGCTGGGTCTTCGAAACGGCGAGGAAAACTTGGCAGAAACTTTCTCGACGGGGAGAATGGAAACAGCTCTCTCTTCAAAAGGTGTAGTACGCTGACTCTTCATTTAGCGTGGAGTGGAGACTTCTTGCTCTTTCAAAACGGCGTGGCATACGGCGTCTGGCATGGCTTCACGGGTGATCTTCTGTGTGCACGCACCTGGCGGGGAGCCGACATGAGGGACTGCTTCAGGAGTGGTAATTCTGTGCCTGCGCATGCCCGGTGCAACCGGCGGCAGGGGCTTTTATACTTGCTCCAATAATTCCCCAATCACATGTAATAATGGGCTAATAAGAAAATTCTTCAATCTCAGGTGACGGCGAGAGCCAATCACATAAAGTTTTCCCTTCCACCAAGCTTGCCGTGATTGGTTACACTGATGGATTGATACGACCTAATAACCTTCCCAGGTCACGCAAGGTCATCAATCATCTCAGTCCACAGCAACATAATTCGGGTTAAGATATTTTAGTCATTTGTCCCTTATGCACCCCACAGAGGGACAACATAGGTCAACTTCGGTCTCAACCCCAATCACACAGTGGACACTAATTGGCTGGTCGGGTCACCTCCTCGACACACTTTAATGATTGCTATTTTTAGTATGATTGGCGGTACTACAACCTACATACCACAGGTTAGTAATTAAGCAGTAAAAAGGGGTAGTGGGTGTGAAATCGTCACAGCCAGCTTGACCATTAGAAAATTTTGCAATGCATTTGTACGATTCGGTTTCGGTATCAACGATCTCAAGGTGAACAGACGGTACACCAACTTTCAGAATTCCGAAGTATGATGCACCCACTGCATGTGCATCGAGGACGAAAAGCACTTTTTGTTGAGTTGCCCCTTGTATGAAGATATAAGAAAAAATATCTACATAGACACATTAATAAAAGTAACCAAACGACAAATGTCCATTTACTGTAATGTGTCAATCAAAAAAGGACGAGGGACGTAGCTATGTTTATTTACTACTGTTTCAAACATAGAGAAAGGTTCATGTTAGACATGGGTCCATCAACCGTGGTAGTCGACTATACCGCAAAACCGTTTAGTGTAACCTAATATTTCTGTGACGGGTGGCCGGCCTGAACAATACAGTGTCAAAGTCTCTCTCTCTCTCTCTCTCTCTCTCTCTCTCTCTCTCTCTCTCTCTCTCTCTCTCTGTTTGTGTGAATGTGTATGTGTGGATGTCTCTGTGTGTGTGTGTGTGTGTGTGTGTGTGTGTGTGTGTGTGTGTG
>JAWQFJ010032237.1:47500-50000 GCA_034096865.1 Theodoxus fluviatilis | reverse complement strand
AAACGACTACCGGATTTGGATTTCGCCTTTCCCGGTGTAAGCTAGGGGAACCCCCGTATTTATGTTTGTATCAACATGTATATATATGCATAGACGTTGCTATGGAGATTGTCGCAAGAATGGCATGATCTCACACGTTTTAACGACACACCAACCTTGTCGGGGCCAGTGTGCAGAATGTGGCTAGGTCCCAAATGGTAGGGAGGGGGGCTGGAGTATGTGATGTAATGTTCTCTACTCTGTCTATACTGCAGGAAGGAAGTGCCAGAGGAGCAGGGGTGGGAGGTTGGATGCGGGCTGAAGAGGTTGAAAACCGTTATCATCTAGCACTCACTCTTTCCCGGAAATTCTTGATGATCAAGCACGCTCGTACATCTGTAATAGAACAGGCTCTTTCCCGGCGTAGCTATTTCCTTGTAAACTCATTCCACGGCCACCCCGCCATTGCTGTCACTGGACAAGGAAATAAATAGAAAACCACTTGCATTCTTCACAGCCAAACTATGGAATTCATTAGCAAGTGATATCAGGCCCTCTGGGTTCTTGTTCTTTGAATAGAAATGGTTGTATGAGCTGTGTGTGTATCCATTCAGAATCTCTTACTCGCTGCAGTTTTGTTTCACTTCTATTACAGATTTCAGACCAGAAAGAAGAGAGGAGAGGAAAGGAGAGGAGGAGAGGGAAATGGAGAGAGAGAGAGAGAGAGAGAGAGAGAGAGAGAGAGAGAGTGAGAGAGAGAAAGAGACAGATAGAGAGACAGACAAAGACAGAGAGAGAGACAGAGAGACAGAGAGAGAGAGACAGAGAGAGAGACACAGAGAGACACAGAGAGAGAGACAGGAGACAGAGAGAGGCAGGAGACAGAGAGAGACATAAGACAGAAAGAGACAGAGAGACACACAAAGACACACACACACACACACACACACACACACACACACACACAGACAGACAGAAAGAGAGAGACAGACATATAGAGAAGCAGAAGGACATACAGACAGGCAGATGGACATATAGTCAGACAGACAGACATACAGTCAGACAGACATACAGACAGGCAGACAGACAGACAGACAGACAGACATACAGACAGACAGACAGACAGACAGACAGACAGACAGACACACACACAGACAGACAGACAGACAGAATTAGTATATATGTTGTTTCACGTGAGGACTACATGAAATATGAATAACTTTGACTTTAGCCTAACCATCAATGAATGAGACTGTCAAGGTAATGGAGAGAGAGGAAAAGACGATAACGTTCGTCTGCCATGGCAACTATTGCAAGCCCACCATGCAGCTGAAAATCATCCTCGGTAGGTCATCGTACAGTTTGATCGAGGAAGTCAACATCCTCGTTTCCTGGTGCGATGAAAACTACCTTTACCTTATTTAACCCAAAGAAGACAAAAGAGATGCGAATTGACTTGAAAAAACCCTCAATGGCTCCAGAAAAGAGAGAGGATGGAAACGGGGACATCCTATAGATAACTGAGGGTTACACTTCCTTAAGATAACTGAGGGTTACACTTCCTTAAGATTACACTTGACGACTGTTTGAAGTGGACAGAGAACACACATGCAGTCCAGAGGAAAACGACACAGAGACTGCATTGCTTATAAAAATTTATCAAAACAATTAAAACGATCATTTTCGAGTGAACGAGATCATTCTCGATATCCTCGGGAACTGGTCAGTTGAAGATAGGGAACAATGTAAGAACATAATTTTTAAATGCAAGAAGAGTGATTGAAAACCAATCTATAGAAATCACAGAATTAGGCTGTAATACTGTCTCAGCAAAAGCTCTCTAAGTCCAAGCAGATCCTACTCACCTTTGGAAGCGCACTTCATCCGCGCAAAATCTGGTGTTCGGTACCTTTCTATCAGTCAGAACATCCAGACTGAAAGATTCATTTCTTCCCCTGTCGATCCGATATTGAAATAAGTGTGTGCGTTGATTGAACGGCATTCACGAACGTTGTCCAGGCAAGAGGATGGTGGAATGCATGTCTCCTGTTGATGTGGGTGTTGTGGGAGTCAATGTCAGGGTCAAAGGCGATAAATTGGAAACTTCAGGAACTTTATGGATCTTGGGGCAGTCATATGTCTGATAAAGGGTCAAAGCCAGAAGTTCTCTCCAGGATAGCCAGAGAACTGCAGCGCTGACAAAACATAAGGCCAATCAGGAATCACATGGACATCACACTCAGCTCAGACATCAGACTGATGCGCCCCCTGGTCATCCCTATATACCTATATACCTATATACCTATATGCCTATATAACTATATACCTATATACCTATATACCTATATGCCTGCGAGTCATGGACCCTGGCGGCTGAGTTAGAAAAGTGGAGTCAGGCCACAGGGATGAAATACTTTGGGAAGATCCTTGGCGTTTACATGTAGGCCGTATTACAAATGAGAAAGTACGGAACAAACTCATGCCAGCTATTGGGCCTTACAAAGATCTTCTGACCACCGAA
>JAWQFJ010032237.1:40000-42500 GCA_034096865.1 Theodoxus fluviatilis | reverse complement strand
GACGAGTGACTGACGCCTGTTACTGCCGCTTGCGACATCGACAGGCTGACTTGTGCACGCTTCTACAACGTCAGCTTATGTCGGTCGAAATATTCCTTCATTCAGCTGCTGTGCGCAATGCCCTGGTTTCTGTGAAGCTCAGACAGCTTCTTCATCGAGTTCATCATCGTCACCGCCATTATTGGAGAGGCACTTAACACCAGAGGCGCGGTAGCGTTGATGGCGCTTTGCGATTGGGAGATAATTTCGGAATACCCACCAGAGAGAGGGTATGGTGCTGGTACCTGACTCTGCGTCTAATACCCATCTTTCATTGTGTTTATCAATAGGTGCCACTATGGGGATTGAGCAAGTGGACGAATGATAGGGAGTAGAAAGTGAAATGCAGTTTGAGCCCTGATAGAGATGATTGGTCGCTATATAAAACCCTTGCCTTTACCTTTTCCCTTTTGTGCTGCCATGCGTTGAAGATACCGCAGATTGGCTTTTTTGTGGTGGCAATGCTACTAATAGTTTCACTTTTTACCTTCTGTGTTGCCGTTTGTTACAGGAGGTCTTCATTTATTTTATGGGGGTGATGCAGCTACTATTCCTTTTATTTTCTGTTTACCTTCCCCGTTGTCATGTGATACATGAGACTCTATATACATTGCTTCCTGGTGGTGATAGTGCCAGCAGTACTTTTAACTTTTATATTCTGTGTTGTGTGTTATAGACGGTCTATATTGGCTTCCTGGTGGTCATATTGTTACCTGTACTTCTCCTTCATACCTTCTGTGTCGCCATGTGTTGTAGGAGGCCACTAGTGGTTGTACTGTTACCTGTACTTCTACTTCATACCTTCTGTGTCGCCATGTTTTGCAGGAGGCCGCTAGTGTTTGTACTGTTACCTGTACTTCTTCTTCATACCGTCTGTGTCGTCATGTTTTGCAGGAGGCCACTAGTGGTTGTACTGTTACCTGTACTTCTACTTCATACCTTCTGTATTGCATTGTTTTGCAGGAGGCCCAGATTGGATTTCTGGTGGTCATACTGCTGATGATAGTCGTGGGCAATGCAGTGGTCTTGCTGGCCATCGCATTGTCACCAGAGCGTCGCATGTCACGGATGAACTTCTTCATCATGAACCTGGCCTTGGCAGGTACGTCCCTCGTCCACGCTCGGCTCGAGACAAACCTCACCGGGTGCTAACAAAGAGAATTGATCAAGTGGCCTAATGATCATGGGGTAAAGTGTAAAGCAATTTGAACATCCATATCTGGGGGAGAGTCGCAATATAAAACCACTACTTTTTTAAAATAACAAGTTTCCCATAAGCCTTGGGCGAGCTGCGAGCCTTGAGTGGCTATGCATGTCAAGTCGGGTCCCAGTATTTCTGCTCAAGGCAGCAGTAAACATCTCATGCGGCATTGTCGTCAAGGTTTTAGGGCCATTTAATGCCTATGGATTTTCCTGCGGACAGCGGAAGGAATATGAATGGGTTCTTTCCTGGCTCCATTTCATCGTGAGGGCCCTCCAGAAGACTCAAACTCCTCGAGTCCTCCTTCAATCGATGGCCTTGGGTCCATGGACCAGTCTGGCTCTGGATATTTCGGATGCTGTTTTGTCGAGACAGAAAAGCCCCCGAAAATTGGGATGAAGTCGAGATGTGACCGTTATTGAGGCAAAATTCGACGCCTTGGAAGATCCGTTCTGCAGTCCTGGAGGCATAAAGCCTCCTTCTTTCTTTCCCTGCCACAATCGCTGTCGGGTTAATGAGGAAATAGTGTTCTGGTGTGGGAGTCTGACCAGTCACATGGAAACTCATCGATTCGCATGGGGTCTGATAGTTTTGCGTGAATGCGCCGTTATTTTCAAAAGTGTAGGGAACGTTTACTGTTCTATTTCAGCAAAGCAGCGGAATTAACATTATTTGAGGTTCATGGGGATATCCAGCACTGGCAACACTTTTACTATGATGGGGTTGACGTGGAAGTGGTTTTTGGGAAATAACACTATGGAGGTTGGGGAAGAAATCATATAAATTTATTTTAGGATGATCACTTTCGATATCCTGAGAATGGAATAAAAGGGAAATTTTCGACAAATCTGTGGGCGGAGATAGAGATAAAAAAGTAAGTTATCGTCTTTCAGGCATTGAAATGCCTCACATGCAGGAATAGAATAGTTGCGTTTTCCAAGCAAAACCAAATCTATTTCATCTCTGCTGGTTCTAGAGGGGTGTGCCTTTCTGGCATTTATCGATTTTCAAATTATTTGTCAACAACAGATTTTGCCCAGTAAATGCTCATAAATCAAAGCTTCCAACAATAAAGCAATGAAGACTGCTCGCATAGTATGCATAAGATTCTCCTTCCACACAGCACACTTGAGGACATTCTAACAAACTCGCAACAGTCTTCTAAAGAAAGGCAGCCCATAGTTTTCAGTTTCTGGACCAGACGTTGCCGCCGAGACGGCAGGCAGTAACCGGTCGTGTGCTGTCACAGCCATCAATACG
>JAWQFJ010032237.1:27500-35000 GCA_034096865.1 Theodoxus fluviatilis | reverse complement strand
ACAGCGATGGATGGATACAGGGATGGATGCAGAGATGGATGGATACAGGGATAGATACAGAGATGGACAGACAGAGGGATGAATGCAGAGTTGGATGGATACAGTGATGGATGCAGCAATGGATGGATACAGGGGTGGATGTGGAGATGGATGGATACAGGGATGGACACAGGGATGGATGCAGAGATGGATAAATGCAGAGATGAATGTAGAGATGGATGGACACAGGGATTGATGCAGAGATAGATGGATACAGAGATGGATGCAGAGATGGATGGATACAAAGATGGATGCAGCGATGGATGCAGAGATGGATGGACACAGGGATGGATGCTGAGATGGATGGATACAGAGATGGATGCAGCGATGGATGCTGAGATGGATGGATACAGAGATGGATGCAGAGATGGATGGATACAGGGATGGATGCAGAGATGGTTGGATACAGCGATGGATGCAGAGATGGATGGAAGCAGAGATGGATGCAGAGATGATGAAAGCAGAGATGGATGCAGAGATGGATAAATACAGGGATGGATGCACAGATGAATGGATGCAGAGATGGATGGATACAGGGATGGATGCAGAGATGGATGGATACAGGGATGGATGCAGAGGTGGATGGATACAGGGATGGATGCAGAGGTGGATGGATACAGGGATGGATGCGGAGATGGATGGATACAGCAATGGATGCAGAGCTGGATGCAGAGATGGATGGATACAGCAATGGATGCAGAGCTGGATGCAGAGATGGATGGAAGCAGAGATGGATGCAGAGATGAATGGAAGCAGAGATGGATGCAGAGATGATGAAAGCAGATATGGATGGAGAGATGGATAAATACAGGGATGGATGCAGAGATGGATGGATACAGGGATGGATGCAGAGATGGGTGGATACAGGGATGGATGCAGAGATGGATGGATACAGGGATGGATGCAGAGATGGATGGATACAGGGGTGGATGTGGAGATGGATGGATACAGCGATGGATGCAGAGCTGGATGCAGAGATGGATGGAAGCAGAGATGGATGGATACAGGGATGGATGCAGAGATGGTTGGATACAGAGATGGATGCAGCGATGGATGCAGAGATGGATGGATACAGCGATGGATGCAGAGCTGGATGCAGAGATGGATGGAAGCAGAGATGGATGCAGAGATGATGAAAGCAGAGATGGATGGAGAGATGGATAAATACAGGGATGGATGCAGAGATGGATGGATACAGGGATGGATGCAGAGATGGATGGATACAGGGAAAGATGCAGAGATGGATGGTTACAGAGATGGATGCAGAGATGGATGGATACAGGGATAGATGCAGAGATGGTTGGATACAGCGATGGATGCAGAGATGGATGGATACAGAGATGGATGCAGAGATGGATGGATACAGGGATGGATACAGAGATGGATGCAGATATGGATACAGGGATGGATGCAGAGATGGATGCAGAGATGGATGCAGAGATGGATGCAGAGATGGATACAGGGATGGATACAGAGATGGATGCAGAGATGGATACAGGGATGAATACAGGGATGGATACAGGGATGGATGCAGAGATGGATGGATACAGGGATGGATACAGGGATGGATACAGAGATGGATGCAGAGATGGATGGATACAGAGATGGATGCAGAGATGGATGGATACAGGGATGGATACAGAGATTGATGCAGAGATGGATGGATACAGAGATGGATGCAGAGATGGATGGATACAGGGATGGATACAGAGATGGATGCAGAGATGGATACAGGGATGGATGCAGAGATGGATGCAGAGATGGATGGATACAGCGATGGATGCAGAGCTGTATGCAGAGATGGATGGAAGCAGAGATGGATGGATACAGGGAAAGATGCAGAGATGGATGGATACAGAGATGGATGCAGAGATGGATACAGGGATGGATGCAGAGATGGATGCAGAGATGGATGGATACAGCGATGGATGCAGAGCTGGATGCAGAGATGGATGGAAGCAGAGATGAATGGATACAGGGAAAGATGCAGAGATGGATTGATACAGGGAAAGAAGCAGAGATGGATGGATACAGGGAAAGAAGCAGAGATGGATACAGAGATGGATGCAGAGATGGATGGATACAGGGATGGATGCAGAGATGGATGCAGAGATGGATGGATACAGGGAAAGATGCAGAGATGGATGGATACAGGGAAAGAAGCAGAGATGGATGGATACAGGGATGGATGCAGAGATGTATGGATACAGGAAATGGATGCAGAGATGGTTGGATACAGAGATGTATGCAGCGATGGATGCAGAGATGGATGGATACAGCGATGGATGCAGAGCTGGATGCAGAGATGGATGGAAGCAGAGATGGATGCAGAGATGATGAAAGCAGAGATGGATGGAGAGATGGATAAATACAGGGATGGATGCAGAGATGGATGGATACAGGGATGGATGCAGAGATGGATGGATGCAGAGATGGATGGATGCAGGGATGGATGCAGAGATGGATGGATACAGGGATGGATGCAGAGATGGATGGATGCAGCGATGGATGCAGAGGTGGATGGATACAGGGATGGATGCAGAGGTGGATGGATACAGGGATGGATGCAGAGGTGGATGGATACAGGGATGGATGTGGAGATGGATGGATACAGGGATGGATGCAGGAATGGACACAGGGATTGATGCAGAGATGGATGGATACAGAGATGGATGCAGAGATGGATGGATACAGGGATGGACACAGGGATGGATGCAGAGATGGATGGATACAGAGATGGATGCAGAGATGGATGGATACAGAGATGGATGCAGAGATGGATGGACACAGGGATGGATGCAGAGATGGATGGATACAGGGATGGATGCAGAGATGGTTGGATACAGAGATGGATGCAGCGATGGATGGATACAGCGATGGATGCAGAGCTGGATGCAGAGATGGATGGAAGCAGAGATGGATGCAGAGATGATGAAAGCAGAGATGGATGGAGAGATGGATGGAAGCAGAGATGGATGCAGAGATGGATATACACAGGGATGGATGCTGAGATGGATGGAAGCAGAGATGGATGCAGAGATGGATGGATGCAGAGATGGATGGATACAGGGATGGATGCAGAGGTGGATGGATACAGGGATGGATGCAGAGATGGATGGATACAGGGATGGATGCGGAGATGGATGGATACAGGGATGGATGCAGAGATGATGGAAGCAGAGATGGATGCAGAGATGGATGGACACGGATGGATGCAGAGATGCATGGATACAGGGATTGATGCAAAGATGGATGGATACAGGGATGGATGCAGAGATGGATGGATACAGAGATGGATGCAGAGATGGATGAATACAGGGATGGATGCAGAGATGGATGCAGAGATGGATGCAGAGATGGATGCAGAGATGGATGGATACAGGGATGGATGGAGAGATGGATGCAGAGATGGATGCAGAGATGGATGGATACAGGGATGGATACAGCGATGGATGCAGAGATGGATGGATACAGGGATGGATGCAGAGATGGATGCAGAGATGGATGCAGAGATGGATGGATACAGGGATGGATGCAGAGATGGATGCAGAGATGGATGCAGAGATGGATGGATACAGGGATGGATACAGAGATGGATGCAGAGATGGATGGATACAGGGATGGATACAGTGATGCATGCAGAGATGAATGGATACAAGGATGGATGGATACAGCTATGGATGCAGAGATGATGGAAGCAGAGATTGATGCAGAGATGGATGGATACAGGGATGGATGCAGAGATGGGTGGATACAGGTATGGATGCAGAGATGGATGGATACAGGGATGGATGGATACATTGATGGATGCAGAGATGGGTGGATACATGGATGGACACAGAGATGGATGGATGCAGGGATGGATATACTTAATTGTCCTACAAAACAGACACTTCTTTGCACAGTTTCAGGATATAAACAAACAGAGAGAAAAGTAAAATGCGTCTGTCTTGCTTTCTGCAGATTTGCTCAACGGCCTTCTGAGTGTTCTGTTGGATCTGGTGATGAAGATTACAGTCATCTGGTATGCAGACAACTACACCTGCAAGATCGTCATGTACACGAGGGTAGGTACCATGAGCATGAGGTGACACTTTCAAGATAAAGTCCCCCTGTTGGTTTGGAGTAAGAATTGACCCACCGTGTATCCCTACGCAATTCGTAAGAGGCGAATAACTAGGGACACCGTGACTGGATTACGTTTACTCTCAACTGTTCCAGTGATTTTTGTGCTTAATGGCCTTACATAGCCTACAAGGCTGATAGGTCGTAAAACACTATCCATCCATCCCTCTCTCAAGATAAAGCGTACAGGGACTAAAGGAAATAAGTTTCAAGGGACACTGTGTCCATTGACGTTCATTCCAGTCCAATGAAGGAGTCGCACGCACTTTGAAAGCTTGTGCAAAGTGTCCCTGTGGGTAGGGAGTCATTTGAGACACCACGTCTCCGTATGCGATTCGTAATTTAGCGAGTTGAAGACATCAATTGCTTGTATTCTTCATCGGTTCTATTGATATTCGTGATCAATCGGATTACATCGCATACAAAGAGCTGATAGGCCGTAAATGTCATTCATTCATTCATTCATTCATTCATTCATTCGTTCGTTCATTCATTTATTCATGTATTCATTCAGTGATTCAATCATGCATTTATTCATTCATTCATGTGGAAGGTTAAGTAAACACTGTTGGACACTGCTCCCTTCAACTTTTCTGTTTTGATACTCACGTGAAACTTTAGCCCACCTTAAGACATGCAGATACTGATTAGAAAAGGCACTTAATTTGAATAGTCACGAAGCTGTTTTGCTTTAACTCGTCAGAGTTCCTAGTTGCGTCCTCTGCTTTAGTGCAGTTACCTTTTTTTTTTTTTTTTTTTTTTTTAATTTTTTTTTAGTGCAGTTACTTAGTAGGAACACTGTGATGGTTCCCTCTACTTGTGTTGGTGAAACATTACTTCTCTCTGCTCGTCCAGCATCTTCTTCTTATCATTGTCTCTAATGACTGACTCTGTGAGTAGGAGGTAAGAATAGAGCCACCGCATCTCTCTCTGTCACGTGATGCGTTTATTGAAGGCGAGTAACTAAGGAAGACGAGACTTGAACTTACTTTCACCAGCTCCAGATAGTTTCATAGTCAATAGCGTTACATAGCCCACAGTCAGTCAGTCAGTCAGTCAGTCAGTCAGTCAATCATTTGTTCATTCCTTCATTGTCTAAGGGATTTGGAAGTTTGTTGTTGTTTGCTGTTGTTTGTTGTAGTTGTTGTTGGAGAGGTTGGGTCGTTTCACAACATTTCAAAGAAAGCGAGAGACAAAGCGATTGAGATTAAGGGTTTAGCAATCTGGTGGACGTCTCTTCCACAGAAATCTTTAATCCAATACTGGAAGCGACGCAGGAAAGGTACCACTGGCTAAGCCAACCCGGGGAACGCAAAGGAACCTTGTCTTGGGGCGGCCTGTCACGTACTGGCAGTTCCACCTTGCTGCAACCCCCACTGTTCAGTGGTGCCACGCATCTTAGAGACAGCCTTGGATGGAGACCCTGTCCAGAAATTGGAGGCGGTACTGAAGTCTGGTGGCATGGTTCCACCTCTGAATGGGGCTTGGAGTTATACGGCCATCAGCCCTTCTGGGCTATTGAAGGCTATTGATCACGAAAACAATAATGAGTTGGCTGGAATAAGGGAAGTCAAGGCCCGATGCCCTTATTTTTTTCACCTCGTACGAATCGCGTAGGGAGACGCGGTGGGTCTATTCTCACCCCCAACCCTCGGGGGGATTTCCCCGCCGGATGTTTGCCGTTAGGCTCTCGGTGTGGGATGACCAGGTGATGCAGAGAAGTACGTTTGTCTATATCTGATCTCAGTGATGGAAAACACCTGTCCAGTTAACCTGGACAGGGACTGAAGTGAACCGCGGCACCCAGTCACACACACACACACACACACACACACTTACACACACACACACACACTTACACACACACACACTTACACACACACACACACACACACACACACTTACACACACACACACACACACATATACACACACACACACACACACACACACACACACACACACACGCTATTACCAACAGGTCGAGTGACATCGCCAAATATCAATCCTGGAAGAAAAAAACCCGCTTGTTAGCGCAGTCGGTCTTTCCCCTGTGGCCAGGGTTGTCTCCAGAACATATCTGCGTCTCCTTGAAAAAATGGAGCATGGTCACGACCCTTTGTGTGTGTTGCTGTCTGATCTAGATGAAGATGAAGAGTCGCCGTACAGAATCGATATTTTCACCCTCAAGGCTGGTTCTTTCATCCGTCGAATACCCTCCAAATGCGCCTGTTTTGGTTCTAGTGGGCACGTTGATTTCTATTGATCGCCATGTCGACCAAATAATATTGTGCTATCGACCGCTGAGAACGTTCGTTTTTAATAAAGAAAAAGTAATCTTAAAGTAAGTATAGATGGATATTTGAAGTCATCATGAACATTCAAACAAGCGCGTTGGTGCTGTTGAGTCCTTTTGTCTAACGGCGACCCTGAGGGACACGCCTCTATTGAGCCAACACCATCAAACCATTCTCAACTTGATGGCGATTCGGCGCTACGTGCAGAAGTTTGTGGAAGTTGGACTGGGCTAGTTACCTCCACCAAGGGTGTTATATTTTACCCTCGCTACGTTAGATAGTTATTCGGCAAAATAAAAAGCTTTAAACGGATTCTAATGAAATTTGGTGGAAGGTCAGGACCATTATAGTTCACTAGAAAATTCGCCTACCGGCGAAAGTATCTCTAGGCCAGTTGACATCACGTGATGGAACGTTTTCGTCCAATTTATGCAAATGGAGGTCACACGAGAGGCTTGTGCAATAGCCGATTTGCTCCCTGACATACGCCGTTAAAGTAGTTCTAAGACTATTTCGCACAAAACCCTTGACTTATTCTTGTTGAGGCAATAAACAAGCGCTTAATCGATAAAATAAAATGCTTGCGTTGAAATGGAAACAAGTTTTGACATCTGAATGATTTATGTAAAAAGTGGAGAGCAAAATAGTATCAGAACGAACTATTTTTGGCGCCATGCTGTAACGAGACGGGTCGTCTATTACGCATTCATTGCGAACTGTGCCAGAGTCAATACTGACTCGGGTTCACAGAATGAGTCAGGACTTCACCCAGGGAAAATCGATGAAATTTTGAACGTTACCTGTTATCTCGTTAAGCAGCTGTGAAGAGACTGAGAGACTTCATCCATATATGCTGAAAATGTTTCTCAATGTGTCCAAAAGAACACCTAGTTTGATGGTTTATGGTGATACAGGCATTTATCCATTGTACATTTTGGCTATACTACGAGGTGCAAAATACTGGCTACGGATACTGAAGATGGATGATAAAAGATTACCGAAAAAGGTATACCAAATGATGATAGGTACTGGTAACGCA
>JAWQFJ010032237.1:17500-22500 GCA_034096865.1 Theodoxus fluviatilis | reverse complement strand
CGCAGTATTTATTCAGGCCCATAAATTGGACTTTGACTTTTTATTAGCCTAATTTTTTATTAAAGAAGGAAAAGACAAGGAAGGGTGCCTAAATTCGGAGTCATAACGTCCACATTTCACCCTGTGTCACCATCACCGCCATCAGCATCAGCTTTCTTGGATACTTGCAGAGAGTTTTCGAGACTGTATAGTGTTCTGACTAAATACACGGTAATCTAGAGCGCTTCGGGATTAACTGGAGAGGGATGTTACCGGTAACACCGTCGGAAGTGCAGCTTGTAAATACAATGGATGTTGACTCAAACAGGGAGGGATAAATGAAGAACAGGCTTGAAGGGAAAGTCCTTGAAACCACGTGTTCTTTCATACAGAAGCACATATAGTATTTAGGAATTGCTTTTACTTGCATGGGAGATGTCTGTTTGTATCATAACCTCGTGGCAGAGGGACGTTCTGTGTTCAAGATAAAGCAAGCTGCATGCATCATGAGTTACGACATCGTGGATGCACAGTGTTTTTTCATGTACCCACGTACTCCATGGAATCTGTCTTTAGGGACTGCAGGATTCTCAGAGAGATAGGACAAGGAGAAACTTAGAATGCCAAGGCTGAAGCTCCAAAGTAAATCATAGTCATGCTACACTGAATATGACGTACTTACAGAAGTATTGGCTGAGGTTGTTTTTAAAAAAATTCCTTTTTGAAGCTTCCACCCACCGATAACCTTACCCATTGACAAAAGCTGGAGATACTGTATGATCTCTGAAAATGTTTTCCTTCCTGACCAATCTACATATTAAGTCCGCCCACACTGCTGCACAGACTGCTAATGTGGTCCTTTTCATTTGCTGTTTGTCAGCTATACTTTATTTGGTACTGAGCTAAAGCGCTTTTAAGTAGTCTGGAATCCCCGGAAAGCTTTGCCGCCAAGTCTTTGGACGATTGCTTGGTGAACTCTGATCCACGAAGACCTCTCCCTGCAAAACATAGTCTTTATGGTTCGGACTTAAGTGGTCTGCAGACGCTGGTGTTTATCTCTTAGCGGCCTGTAGTCCCAGGGCACTCGTGTATCTGTCTGGCTAGAAGGTGCTTCGTGCTTTGCTTTTATTCACATGCGCTTCACGGAAGCCCAGCCGTCCAATGTGGCGATACTTTTCCCAGAGGAAACGTGAGGCGGGAGCCTGCTGAGATGCAGACGAGAGAGGCCTGGTGTTATTTCCGTAGGTAAAAGGTGGACCGAGGGAATGCAAAGACAACATAGCAACCAGAGGATCTCATGGACTGCTTGAAGATGTACATGTAGATATTATTGGTTTTATGACTGACCAAACGTTTCAGGTGGATAACTCTTCCTCAGCTTGACAAAGAGCAATGTTGAGGATCAATACATAGGCAGCAGCGGTAAAAGTGTGCTCAGCGATGCAGACAAGAACCGTTCACATCTAAAGTACACCTTGCATTTACAGCCACATGCGAAACTAAGTAAAGGTGAGTAACAGGTCAACCGTACATGGGTGATTCCGTCCTAATTCACCCGATTTAAAACTATATATACACAATCTTGTCCTACATGCACCAAAATTACTCAGCATATGCAGAGTAAGCAATTAACAGGCAAAAGTCCAAAAGAAGAAATAACCTGTAATTATTTCCAAACAAGTGGACCGATATCCGTTAGAAACGCTCGGGCGACGACACAGAGTAAGAAAATAAATGTTTGTCTATTAGGGGTAATCGAAGACAAAAACAAGTACGCCACTGAAACCATTTCCGTCCTTTAAATACATAAAATCTGGTGCTGGTGATAATTGTTTCCAGAGGTCTGCAGACGCAAATTCCAGCAAGCAGAGACTGCGCTGGCTCGTCTGACTATCGCGCAGCCTTGCCATAGAGAAGACTGCTTTCACACCATGTTGGGAGTGTAACTTCCTCTTCTGGCCTGCTGTTATGACGTCAGTCCTCACGTTCTTTGGATATGAGTTCCTCCCGTTGCATGTTTGTGTCACTGTCCCCATTTTGGCTCGAGACTAAATGTAGTCCCTACTGTCTGCCTTTCGCATTGCCGATGAATTGGGGCGCACGAACAGTCCGTCGGGCAGTCTGGCTCGTCGCCACACGTAGACTGGTATGCCAAACAAAATGGCGGTCTATATTCCTGTGCCAAGTGGACGTATTTATTGAGGAAAAGGAGAAGGCCTTGCCCATCTATAGTTTCAAACGATTACTAGAGCCCAGACCGGTCTGCCTTTCCCTGAGGAAAAGGAGAAGGCCTTGCCCGTCTATAGTTTCAAACGATTACTAGAGCCCAGACCGCTCTGCCTTTCCCTGAGGAAAAGGAGAAGGCCTTGCCCGTCTATAGTTTCAAACGATTACTAGAGCCCAGACCGCTCTGCCTTTCCTTGAAAATCATTCGCGGAGGGGGAAACGAAATTGAGTGGAGATGCACTGGAGTCCACTGGCAACGTCTGGTGAGAGCCTCCTTTTGCTTCGTGAAGTGTGGAATGGATGTCTGAACTGTTGACTCAATGTATTGTTTGTTTGATGGACTATTTATTTATCTATCTAATCTATCTTATCTATCTAATCTATCTAATCTATCTAATCTATCTAATCTATCTAGTCTATCTAATCTATCTAATCTATCTAATCTATCTAATCTATCTGATCTACCTAATCTATCTAATCTATCTAATCTATCTAATCTATCTGATCTATCTAATCTATCTAATCTATCTAATCTATCTAATCTATCTGATCTATCTAATCTATCTAATCTATCTAATCTATCTGATCTACCTAATCTATCTAATCTATCTAATCTATCTAATCTATCTAATCTATCTAATCTATCTAATCTATCTGATCTACCTAATATATCTAATCTATCTAATCTATCTAATCTATCTAATCTATCTAGTCCATCTAATCTATCTAATCTATCTGATCTACCTAATCTATCTAATCTATCTAATCTATCTAATCTATCTGATCTATCTAATCTATCTAATCTATCTAATCTATCTATCTAATCTACCTATAAATATATGTATTATTTATTTATTTATTTATTTATTTGTTGATTCATTTATTCATTTGTACATCATTTATTTGTTCATTCATCAATTATTATTTGGTTATTTATTTGTTTGTTTTGTTTGTATCCTGAGGAATCTAACCCTCGGTCGTCGTTGTACTGCAACCACATTCGTATAACTCCTTCATTAAAGCACGATGCTTGATTTAAAACAACAACGCAAATGGCGATTGTAAAGGAAGGTAACCAAAGAGTGAAATTTTTGCGGCAGCCAGCTCTCTGATCTTTAAGAAAGCCCATTCGTTCAGGACCTATCCAGATGTGGGCGCGTATCAGTCAACTGTCTCTTGGAGGCTCAACGCTGCCCAGTGACTTGGGCGGGAGGTTTCAGTTCAATAACTGCAGTCAGTACAGAACGCTGCCCAGTGACTTGGGCGGGAGGTTTCAGTTCAATAACTGCAGTCAGTACAGAACGCTGCCCAGTGACTTGGGCGGGAGGTTTCAGTTCAATAACTGCAGTCAGTACAGAACGCTGCCCAGTGAGCGGGAGGTTTCAGTTCAATAACTGCAGTCAGTACAGAACGCTGCCCAGTGACTTGGGCGGGAGGATTCAGTTATATAACTGCAGTCAGTACTGAACGCTGCCTAGTGAGCGGGAGGTTTCAGTTCAATAACTCTAATCAGTACAGGACGATACCCAGTGTCTTGGGCGGGAGGTTTCAGTTCAATGACTGCAGTCAGTACAGGACGCTGTCCAGTGACTTGGGCGGGAGGTTTCAGTTCAATAACTGCAGTCAGTACAGGACGCTGTCCAGTGACTTGGGCGGGAGGTTTCAGTTCAATAACTGCAGTCAGTACAGAACGCTGCCCAGTGACTTGGGCGGGAGGTTTCAGTTCAATAACTGCAGTCAGTACAGTACGCTGCCCAGTGACTTGGGCGGGAGGTTTCAGTTCAATAACTGCAGTCAGTACAGGACGATACCCAGTGACTTGGGCGGGAGGTTTCAGTTCAATAACTGCAGTCAGTACAGAGCGCTGCCTAGTGACTTGGGTGGGAGGACTTTGTTTAATAACTGTAGTCAGCACAGAACGCTGGTTCAAGGACTTGGGTCAGGGAGTTCTTCCACGTTAAACAGAGCAATGGTTAGCTGGTTAGTTCAGCAGCTGCGCAGTTCTGTCAGCCAGGGTCGGGAGACCTCAGGCTGTCTCAAGCTCGCTAATTTGGAGATGATCGCAAGTCCCAGGGGACCCCCTGGCTGTTGGTCTTCCATCTTTTACTCTGTCTTCAGTCTTGTATTCGTACTTGTTTCTGTTAGCCAGGCAGAGACAGGCCTGCTTCATCTGACTAGAGATTACCCGGCATCATTGAAGGGAAGGGAAGGGAAGGGGAAGGAAGGGAAGGGAAGGGAAGGGAAGGGAAGGGAAGGAAAGGGAAGGGAAGGGAAGGGAAGGGAAGGGAAGGGAAGGGAAGGGAAGGGAAGGGAAGGGAAGGCAAGGGAAGGGAAGGGAAGGGAAGGGAAGGCAAGGGAAGGCAAGGGAAGGGAAGGGAAGGGAAGGGAAGGGAAGGGAAGGGAAGGGAAGGGAAGGGAAGGGAAGGGAAGGGAAGGGAAGGGAAGGGAAGGGAAGGGAAGGGAGGAACGGGAAGGGAAGGAAAGGGGAGGGGAGTGGAGGGGAGGGGAGGGGAGGGGAGGGAGGGAGGGAGGGAGGGAGGGAGGGAGGGAGGGAGGGAGGGAGGGAGGGAGGGAGGGAGGGAGGGAGGGAGGGAGGGAGAGGGAGAGAGAGAGAGAGAGAGAGAGAGAGAGAGAGAGAGAGAGAGAGAGAGAGAGAGAGAGAGAGAGAGAGAGAGAGAGAGAGAGGCAGGCAGGCACACACAGGCAGACAGGAACACACACGCCCGCGCGCGCGCGCACACACACACACACACGCGCCCGCGCACGCCCACACACACACACACACGCCCGCGCAC